>APFE030953158.1:0-24013 GCA_000404065.3 Pinus taeda | reverse complement strand
GCACTGGTTGGGGCCATATGTGATCAAAGAGATTACCGATGGTGGAGCAGTTCAATTTGTGAAATTGAGTGGTGATCCATTTTTGGGAAAGGTAAATGGAAGTTGATTGAAGCCATACACATGGGATCTGGCCCAATGTCTACATGATGGTAGCACAGTCTTAGCCCTCGAAGTAGCTGCAAGGAGGCACGGGACTATAAACTACACTGCCCGAGTTGTAGAGTTGCGTGACGAGGGGTCTGCGCGAAACAAGAGGGTGTCACAGTACCAGAAGAAGTGTGAAGGGAGTTGCGCTATAGGGGTGGAGACCGCATATCGCAACCAGAAAGTGACTGTTACTATCACTGTTCATGATTTGACTGCCAGGAGATGGTTAAGAGGAGCGGGAGGCCAAAATTTAAGGCATTTAAGGCTGAAATTAAGAGTGAAATATTTGGAAATTTTCCACCAATCTGGCATTTATGGACGGATTTTGGGGGGAACAGTCGAATTTGAATTCAAATTCACCTATAAATTATGCATGGCCATCAACCAGAAGCCATGGTTGCCACCAACTATGTTTGAGCAACTCTCGGGGTATGCGGAGTTCAAAGCGAACTTCCACCATGTTTACATCTAGGCGTAAAAGGACCCCAAGAAGAAATGGTTCGAATTACCCTACCTAGCTACAGATGACGCTATTGCAGAGGTCATCAAGCATTGGCCAACAGAGTGGCATTTCGCATCTGATGTGGCCGTCGGGACTAGCAAGTCCGCGAAGAAAAAGAAAAAGGAAGCGGTCAGATAGAAGGTTCAACTGTTGGCTGAGAAGAGGAAGAAAGAGGTTGAGGAGAAGGCCTAGGTAGAAATAGAGCGCACCGCAAACGAATAGGCAAAGCAATAAGAGCGCGACTCCAAAAGAAGTCAAAAGTCTCCTTCGCTCCAAATGGAGGAATAAGAGCGATTAGAGCATGGTGGCAAAGATCAAAAGGAGAGTGCTCCCTTCCGAGTGAAGTGGTACAGGGAGCAAGAAAAGGAAGGACAACGGAAGAAGTTGAAAGACACCAGGTTGTTGCTAGATCCAATTACCTTAACGGAGGGCGACTTTGATGATATTGGAGATAAGGTGCGGCATACAGTAGTAGAACTGATGAAACTATTGAGCAGCAGTAAAAGCAAGCATTGATCACCATACAGATTGGTCTGCGCGAGCTGCAGATCCAAACGACTAGACTCTAGGTAGGTGCAGGACAGAGCAGTGTTGCACCAACCAATTTGGCTCCGGGGACCACTCAAGGAGAAAAGATGGTTCGCTTAATGAATCTTCGGGTAGTCACGCTACCTAAGGAATCTTTGAGCATGGAGGTAGCTGATGACAAGGCTATTGTCAGATCCTTGAAGAATGTGGGCCTCAACTTGGCCACGCTCCCTAGTGAGTTCCTTCACATACTGCAAGCAGGTGTGATCGTAGAGATTAAGTCCTGAGAGCAGTGCGCGCTGAGAATGATCAGCGAGTACAAAGTAAACAAAGAGAAAATGTTCGTGGAGAAAACATTAGCATAGGAAGCATGGAAGAAAGTTCAAGCACAAAATGAACACACTGCAACCGTGGTCGCTGAGGCATGAAGAACAGTTGCTAAACTGCATATCTCGGAGGAAGCGTCAATGGATGTGAAGATCAGGAAGTTGGCTACAGGTGTGCACAATGCGAATATAGAAATGGCCAAGGTTCAATTTGAGCTGAACTTGAAAATTACAGAGCTAGAGTTGAAGTCACAACCTTCAACTCCACAAGAGGTCAAAGAATAGCGTGAAGCTGATGTAAAGGATGGAGTCACAACAGTGGATGTTGTGGTTGCACTGTGCTATTCGAGCAATCCGTGGAGGCAGTCATGGCGTTGTAGGAAGATCCTAACCTGCATAGGTTAAACATAGAAGCCCATGAATTACAACAACAGTATGATGAAGCAAGAGTGACAACGCTCACCGTCGTTATAGCACAACGATTGGCCAAGCTACATGAGGCCAAACAGTTGCTCAAACAGGTGGAGGCAGTGCAAAGGAAAGAGGCGGTCCTAAAGGCCATATTGGGGCCTTGGTTGGATGAGGCCTATGTTATCTCTACAACCATTGAGGATAAGTTGGCAAGCCTACAAAGAACGTAGCAGAAAATCAAGGAAGACAGTGCAGGACTAGCAACAGAGTAGCTGGTGGAGCAGATCAAGCAGGTAGCCATGTAGAGCGTGACTGAGGTAGCAGTAGTGCAATTTGTGTTGGGAGGTCTCTAGAGTAAGATCTCGATGCCAACAGAGTGACTCAAGGGTGGGTCACGATATTTTTGTTGGGGGCCTATTGGGACAGGGTCCCCTAGGGTCAATTTTGGGGAAAAAGCCCAAGTTTTGGGGAAAAAAGCCCAAGTTTTGTTGCAAAGAATGTAAATTTAGATCTGAGACTTTTGTGATCCATAATGTAGAGAGCAGTCTTTCGGATTAATCACATAGTAAGGATTGGATTGATGTTTCGAACCAACTAATGTGGTTCATCCTCAGGACAAGGTGAGAAACCACACGATCTGAAAGAATAAATAGCAGGGATGCATCAAGGTTCAAGGTAAGCCGTCCAAAACTAGCCATTGGTGAAATAAAATTATTAAGTTAGAAAATAACAGTTATATGTTAATTAAATTTTTAATCTTGAAATTGTAACTTATTTATCCAATAAAATAATAATATAATCTCAGATTAATTAATTAATATAATATTATAAGTTAGGGTTGATTTATTCAAGGTAAGTTAGGTAGAAAACTAGCCGTTATCTTTAATGGATTTAATAATAATATCAATAATAATATTTTTTTAATAAAAACTAGTTGTTATAATCCATTAGTTAATAATCTAATTAAAAATAATCTATATAAAAATCATAGGTTGAGATTGGTTGTAGGGAATTAGTATATAATAGTTTTAAAACTAATTTATTTAACAAGTCAAATCATAATGTAACACTAGTTAAGGTTGATGTGCTTAAAAGAAAAAAAAGAAAAAAACTAGTCGTTATCAAAAGGGAATAATTTATATACTTATTATGTAATAAATTAATTAACAAATTTTATAATATTATGATGTAAAATAATTATTTATGTAATATTATTAGTTAGGGTTCAGGTGATAAAAAAAATGAATAATTTATATAAATATTATGTATAATAATTAACAAATTTTATAATACTATGACTTAAAGTGATTACACAAAATACTATTAGCTGGGAGGGACCTAATAAAAGAATATTAGGATCAGGTTGCCAAGTTACAGGATAAGATTCCTTAAAAATGGAGGAAAGAAAAGATCGGGTAAAGGGAATCCCGTCAGGGTGAAAAAGATAAGGGAGAAGAAAGGGCGGTGGACTTAAGAAGTGAGATCTGGAATCCAATTCCTACTTAATTTCCAGCCATCATCTCTGTTGAGGTTTTTGGCATGCCTTTCAATCTCAATCGCTTCCCTTAAATTCCTGTGGTGGAAGTGATCAATCTTAGCAATGACCTTGGATTCCTCAATGCACAAATGGTGTTTTGATTTCTAAGCATGTTCTGCAAGAGTCGAGGTGCGGGAGAGATTGTGTCTGATGTCAGCGGCATGTTCACTGATCCTCTGCTTAATAGATCTTCCTGTTTCTCCAATGTAGGGGATACCACAAGAGCAGGGAATGAGGTAGACCCCTTTTGAGTCTTTAGTGTCTATAGGGTCCTTGACCGATCTAAGAGAACTTTTAATGTTATTGATAGGCTTGAAAGAGGGAAAAACATTAGTCTTCTTAAGAATATGGGCTATGTTAATTCATGAAAATTTTCAGAAAAATCACATAGAGAGTATTAGGTCGATGCGTTTCGAGCCAGCCAGTGTTCATCTTCAGGACAAGATGAAGAGACAAATCTCAGAGGAAGGTTAAATAAGAAGGTAGGTCAACCTAATGGTTAGAGGAAAACGACTACATTTGAGTGGGGAGGGAAATAATATTATGAACCAACCAAACGACTATATACTCTAAATTGCTTAAATAATTAATAAATAGTAATTATTTAATATATTAGTTAACTTATTCATTCTTTATTTATTAATATATTTATTTATTTTATTCTCCGATTAGGAAAAATAAGTAAAATAAACTACAATGAAAATATATAAATAACTAACTAAATAAAATATAAAATAAATAAATAATAAAAATGATAAATAAATATATAAAAATCACAAGTGAGGGAGTTTCTAAAATAAAAAATATAAAATAGTTAAATGAAAAAAATTAAATAAATAATAAAAGGGATAAATAAATAATAATACAATGAAAATTATTTTAAAATATAAAAAAGAGGGTGTTCTAAATATTTTATATATATATATATATATTATATATATATATATTATATATATATATATATATATATATATATATATATATAATTATATATATATATATATATATATATATATAGATAGATAGATAGATAGATAGATAGATAATAGATGATAGATATATATATATATATATATATATATATATAGATAGATAGATAGATAGATAGATAGATAGATAGATAGATAGATTACTTAAAACAATAAAAATAAATAAAAAGAGGGGGAATCCTCTATAAAAAGAAAGACTAAGAGGAGAGGGCGGGAATCCAACAACGACTAATTTTCTAGCCATCATCCCTATTAATGTTATTAGAGGACCACTCAATTTCAATGGCTTCCCTAAACTTGCGCTGATCAAATTGAGAAATTCTTCCGACAACCTTGGCCTCCTCAATGCATATGTGATGCTTGGTCTTCACTGCATGTTCCGCTAAAGCCGAGGATTTGGTCCTCCCATGTTTGATATCAATAGCATGTTCTTTAATCCTTTGGTTAACCAACCCGTTTCTCCGATGTATGGGGTCCCACACGAATACGGGATGCCATAAACACCTTTCAAATCCATAGGGTTCACGTGGTCTTTAACCGACCTTAGGGAGATTCTAATGCTGTTGAGGGGTCTAAAGGTTGAGGGAACACTATGTTTCTTCAAGATTCTCACAATATTGTCTATGGTCCCTTGGATGAAGGGGAGGTGAACTCCTTAATGTTGATCAAATGTGTTAGTCTTAACCTTAGGACCCTTACCGGCTTTGAGGAAAGCTTTAACACCTTGCTGCCTACTATAACCATTCTAGACAAAAACATTAAGGAGATGGGATTTTTCTTTAGAAAGGTGGTCTTTATCAGAAATACTTAAAGCCCGGGTGGCTAACGTGCTGAAAACACCTATCTTCTGAGCAGGAAAGTGATGGGAACTTGCATGAAGATATTGCTCAATATGAGTCTTTTTTTGATACACCTGTTGGGAGAAAGAACCATCAGCCTTCTTAGAAATGAGGACATCGAGGAAAGGAAGGAAACCATCAACTTCTCGTTCCATGGTGAGAATTATGGAGCTAGACTGATTATTAAGATGCTCTAAAAAGCTATCTAACTTGTCAGGCTCGAGCTGCCAAAGGGAGGAGGTATCATCAACAAATATTTTCCAAAGTTTGGGTTTAAAATAACTGAGGATAAGGTTTTGGATTCAAATTCTTCCATGAACAGGTTAGCAATGATGGAGGATAGTGGGGAACCCATAGCCAGCCCACAGGTTTGTTCATAGAATTCACCTTCAAAACAGAAAAAAGTAGAAGTGAGGCAAATGTCAACTAGTATAGCCGTGTCAGGATCAGTAAGGCGAAATATTACATCGAGAGATTCCTTGATGGGGATGTTAGTGTACAGGGAAACAACATCAAAATTGACAAGATTGTCTCCTGGATCAAATTTCATATTCTATAATTCACTAACAAATGATGCAGAGTCTTTGACAAAGGAATGTGTCCGACCTACCAGGGGCTTAAGCTTCGAGGCTAAATATTTAGCTAAAAGATAGGTAGGCCCACGTATGGTGTTGACAATGGGTCTAAGGGGGGGCCCTTCTTTGTGAATTTTAGGGAGCCCATAGATCTTGGGAGTGATGGGGTTACTCTCAATAAGCTTGTGGCTAAAGGAGCCAATAGTGCTGCAGGATTTAATGGAAAGAGCAACCGACCTAGAAATCTTTTTCAAGGTATTCTTGTCAAGCTTTTTGTAGATTTCACTGTTGTTCAGGTGATCCAACATCTTTTTCTGATAATCTTCCTTATCAAGGATGACAACAGCCCCACCCTTATCTGCTTTTAAAATAACAATGTCCGAGTTCTTATTCAAGGACTTTTGGGCTTCAAACTCTTCCTTATTGATGTTGGGCTTAAGGGGCTTAGCTTTCCTAAGGATAACTGCACAGTCTTGCTGAATAATATCTTTAATATTATCTGGTAAGTCCTTAATCCCATATTTGACATCACGCATAATATCAGCTACCAGAATTTTCTTTGGATCAAGGGAAAAATTTAATCCCTTCTCCAATAGCTTAAAGACCTGAGGAGGAAAATAAAAACTAGATAAATTAACTACTTTGTTATTAGGATGATTAATATAATTATTAATAGGATGAACATTATTATTGTTATTAATATATTTATTATTACCTTCATTATTGTTATTCTTAATATATCTAAGACCATTCTTATTTATGTTATTATAGTTATATTCCATAAATTCTATACTATGACCTGATCTATTGTTCACATTATTAAAGCTCCTTATATCATCATCCTTACCAATATCTACAGAATTAAAAATATTATCATTAATACTATTATTAATCTCACCAAAAGATATAGATTATTATTATTATTATTATTATTATTATTATTATTATTATTATTACTATTACTATTACTATTACTATTACAGTAATCAATATTAGAATAAATATTGTGATGGTTAATACCATAGGCATAAGAGAGGGCTCAATGATCTGAAGTAAAGGGGATCGGAGGAGTCAAATGAGAGGTCACACGAGACACGTGATAGCTATGAGGGGAAGAAATAGGCATTGGGGAGTCATCTTGAAGGTCAACATTCTCGGGAATGGATGGAGTGGAAGGGTGAGAGGTGACTACAGAGAGGCTCATGGAATATAGAGGAGATGAATGATCAGTCAACTGGCTGGGATGGGGAAGGCCAGATGAGCAAAGGGAGGGATCGGATAGGCATACTAGGGTCAAGGGATGAGAACCGATTGAAACAGAATCAAAAGAAGAGAGGCATGGATGAGAGGAGTATGACAACAAAGAAGGGACATGGCAGTCTTCCAGCCTGCGAACAACATTGGGATCAATGTCCTCCAAGGAGTCGAGAGGTAGCGAATGGGCACATTCGAGCAGGGAATCACGTTCACCAACAGAGCTCAGCAAAATGGAACTTGGAAGTCAGGTCATATCATAGTGACACTTAGCTCATGTTTACCTTGGAGAGCCCATAAAAGTGGGTAATCGTGGGAGAGGTGGTTACACATCCCCTGTTAGTTCCTTAATATCATCTAATATATTGAATAACTATGTGACTATTTATATACCACCCCACCTCAATCCCCCAAAGCTACCCACACCTCAATTCCAAATCCACATGATATGATATTGGTTTATCCATGAATCCCCTTATTTAATCCAAATTGTAATTCATGAATAAAAAATAAAAATTCATAAAAAAACAAACAATTTATTCACCTAACAAGATGGTACCAATATTAGATTTGTTAAGGTGGTACACTACCATACATAATCTAAGTCACTTAACTTAGAGAAAATAGTGTCCAAGTTTCATAATATGTAAGCTAAAGCACATATGTGTAGGGGACACTCATTGTTGACCAATAATGGCAACCAATTTGAATGTTAGCCATACTGTGACACTTAAGGTTTCCTTAAGCACTAGCCCTTTGCATTTGTGCATAAATTTTGTTCATCCCCATAAGCCAAAAACTATATTGTAATGAATAATCACATTCCAGTAATAGCAATAATCATCTAAACATTATTTGTACTAAGATATTGGGTGTTTGAATCATGTTTTAAGTATTATTATTATTATAAAGTTTAAATTATTTATATTAATTTTTCTTCTAATAATAACTTTCTTATATAACATAACATGACAAGAGTTTATATTCAAAATCTATTTTAAAACATATTTTTAGAGCCAAAATATTTTAGATATCTTATAAATGAAAATCTACCTACTTTAAACATATGTTCAAGATTATCCTAGTTATTTATCCTAAGTATTAGGTAGATGGAAGACTTATCAGCTACATATCAATGAACTATATAAATATGTATTAGTATTTTCTATACTATATCAGTTTGATACTAGTTCATTCCATAATTCTCTTTATTACTTTTGTTATTAATTATTGTGTGCAATTATTTTAGAATAATTTTGTATTATTAGTTATTATTTAGAAAGTTTTAGAAGATAGTTATTTAGTTCATAAATTTTATGAGTGTTTGGTAATAGAATCTTGTAATTTAGTTGACAAAAAAATGTAAAAAAAATATAATTTGAAATATTATCTTTCCATCTAGAATTGCATCTAGACTCTATAACACTTTGTTTTAGGTTTTAAGGAAAAAACATTATATTTTATTGAAAAGTTAATTAATATAGATTTATTTTAATTCTAAATCTATTTAACACCAAAATGAATAAACAATAAATTAAGAAATAGATCCTCTTGGTGTTTAAAAGATCTCTGCTTTTATATATGAATAAATAATATTCAATATTATTTTTTGCTTTTCATATTTACATTATTTTTGGTATAATCGAAATGTTTAACTTCATTTATATTTAATTGTAATAATTTAAGTTATTTTTAATATTATATTAATTTGAATTATGCATTATTACATATATGTATATTACACATATTTCATTTATTAAATTTTATTATACTACATTAGAAAACACACTATTTATTATTTGTATGGATATTAAAAACAATAATAATTAAAAAGAAAAATATCTTATAAACATTTACATAATCTATATAAAACTTATATAGTATTAAAAAATATAATCTTACATTTATATATATTTAAAATAATTATTTTATAATTTATTTTTATTTTTAAATATAATATCGAAAATCATGAATAATAATTCCCTCAATTAGAGATATAATAAATAAATAACTGAATTTCAAATTTAAAAAAAAAATATACTTTTAATTATAAATGTATAATTTAAAATATATAATTAAATATAAAAATTAGATAAATTTTTAAAGAGAAATTTAAAAAAAAAAATTAAACATTTTTAAAATTGCATTCTCATGATAACAACCAAAAAGGAATCGCAAATATCGATGAAAAACTTAACAGATATAATGTCTTGAGTGCAACAAAGTATATGTTGGGCAATTGCATAAAGAAAATTTAACAAAGATAACATGTGAAGTACTTCGATGACATGTAAAGCATATTGTTCGTTAATATTGTAGTAATATTTTTGGGAACAATTATGTTTTAAATTAATTTATTTTAAAAATTAATAACAATAATTGCAGCAAAAGAGAGAGTAAGTTCAATGATGGTAATGACCAAGCAAATGTTAATTAATAAAACAATGTTAAAATATTATATGAAAATGATATTATAGTTTTTATTTATATAATAATGAAATATTATTATAAATTTTAATTTTATTAGTTTTTTATTTTTATTTTTTTAATTTATTTGAAAAATTAATGAAAAGTGATTATCATATATATATAGGAAATATTAAGGAAATTATGTTTTGTGGTTTGTTTTTTTGGTTAAATTAATATTAAATAGATAATTTATGATGGTTGTTTTTGTATGAAAATTGGAGATTATTGTGATATTTAAGAGAATTTGGTTTGGTCATGTGTAGTTATTAATTTTCTAAACAATTCATACAAAAAAATATAGCATTTCTCGTAATATTCTACCTATGTTATAGGTTATTTTATTTATCATATATTGATTCTTTTTATGTAGGGAACCGATATTCTCCATAGAAAACAAATCATCTTTATTCTGAAACATTCAAATACAAACCAAAACATCTTTACATTCCTTTTATCTAGGGAATCAATGTTCTCCATAGAAAGTTTGTGATCTATTGGGGGTAAACCCAACACCCAATGCCTAGCTCTTTCCCATAATATAAACATAACGACCACTCCTCCAAGTCCAATCCAAACTCCCATAGCTAATGCTAATAATGACATTTTTTGGTCCAAATAAATTATCCATCCCACTTTGATATGATTATTGTTACCCTTATTTCCTTCTCCTATTGGTGCTTTCTTTACATTGCATGGATTTAAATGACACCCTTGTAAGCACTTATTCTTTTGAAATGATTCTACATTGAATGTAGAAAATTGTGTCCCTATTGGGATTGGGCCACATAAGCTATTAAATGAAACATCAAAAACTACCAACATTGACAATTTAGAGAGCTCTTGAGGATTATCTCCTTCCAACTTGTTTTTGGACAAGTCCAATTGCTCCAAAGTAGATATCTTACTAAGTGATGTAGTGATTTGTCCTTCCAATTGGTTCCCTGATAAATTCAACAATCTCAAGCTACTTAGGCTCCCTATGCTTGCAGGGATTCCTCCTGTAAAATTATTGCTTGACAAGTCAATTATTGTATTTGTAGCAAGCACATATGTGACAGTATCTTCACTTCTTTTAATGATAATGGAAAATGGTAATTCAATCTTATCTTCAATCCTTGAAGATGTGACATTGATTGTAAATGCTTGGAGTCTCTCAAGATGAAAAGGTATTCTTCCACTGAATTTATTGTTGGATAAACCCAACACTTGTAACTTGGTAAGATTTGTAATAGATTGGGGAAGGCTACCATGGAAATTATTATAACTAATACTTAGCACTCTTATGTTTTGAAATTTTTGAATATGATGAGATAGCTCACCTTCTAATTGGTTTTTCCTTAAATCCAACAATTCACACATGGCTAAAGATATTGGCAAAGTTCCAGAAAAATTATTAGAGTGAACTGAAAAATACTATAAAGAATTTGGAAAATTTATAATATCCAAAACTCCACTAAATGAATTTTTTGATATATCTATAGAGTAAACAGATTTGAGTTTTTCTATAGTTTTAGGAATGATCCCGTGAATGCATGTCAATTCACTACTATGTTTTATTGCAGTCTTTGCCAGAGCAATAATTCATAAAGACCCGAAAATTTTGCAATAACATGGAAGAAGGCATTAACAGGTAAACAGAAATTCCCGTATCGAGCGAGATATACGGACAACTTGAAAATGAACCTAAAAAGAACCTAAAAATCTGCACACAGGAAAGTAAATTCAACAACATTTTTATTGTCAATTTTTTATTGTTACTAATTTTAATATTTATTAACAAAATTATATCCTATCATATATAATAATATTTTCAGTTTCATATTAATGGTTTTAATTTTATATTTTTAAACCTTTTTTAAATTTATTAACTATTGTTGTTTATGTCAAATAATTATAATGTGCAGGTAAGTCATTCATTTTTTTACTTTCTAATCTAGCTATAGTTTATTAATAAAATCTTTGGTATTAATGATTATGATAATGATTACATCCACTGAAATTATAATTAATTATGGCATTAAAAAATGGTATGAGATTATTTAGTCTTGATTTTAGACTTTTGTGATCCATATTGATTTTGATAAATTCTTTCGGATTAATCTTATTTTGTATTAAAATAAATATTAAAAGAAGAGTTATAAGAGTTATAAGTTATAATATTTGAGAGGTTAAGAAAGTTGTAACAAATATTTTGAAATTGAACTTTAATTTGGAAATATGTGAGGCACTTCAGGGAAAGTTAATTTCACTTTCAACCCTTTGAGAGTCGCAAAGATGAGATATTCTTTCATCCCACAATGTTTAGAGAGTTGTCCAATGTCAAATTTCACTATGAAACTCGTAGAAGTTGGTTCTTGTTTTAGCAATGTTGATTTTCTTCTTTGTGTTATTTAGAATTAAAAGATATTTTTTATTTTCTAAATTAAGGATGACCACTTCTTTGTAGTATGTTAGCTTCCTTTCATTTTCTAAATCTATATTGCACCACAAAATCTATTTCAATTTAGATGTAATAATACTTTTAATATTATATATATCCAACAAGATGACATTTTCCTCTATTCCCCAATTCCTTAACTAAGACTTGACATCTTGATGTCATCCTTACTTCTCTATACCCCAATTCCTTAACTAAGACTTGACATCTTGATGTCATCCTTACTTGAGCCACTCGTGATTCTGGCTAAAGCTAAACATAATGTGTACTCTACTCTCTTTCACACCTCCATTTTCTCATTGTCTAAGAGATTTACCTCTAACAACATGTTAATGAACACACTTTTTATTAAAATTTATGTATCCTTATGCAAAAGGTTATAATGAATATTAAACAATAAATTACGAGAAGTATGGGAAAATCATTAATTCAAATAATTTTTTTTTATTAAAAATAAATGCCACCCATGAAAAATCATAATTTGATTTTTATTTTTAATGGAACATTTGTTGATAGCTATATAATATATTACATAATAACATCATGCTACTAGCAATTTCACCGAGAGGTGCAAAGGAATACAAATAGGAGGAGTGGGCAGATGTGGAAGGAAATAATCAAGCGAAATTTAAGGAAAATGAGATACAATCGAAATGGACATTATAATACAATCCAAATTTGAATACTAAGGTACTACCAAAATAACTCATTCAATGGAATATTTTACCATTGGGGTATGTTACATGGGTGGGCCCTAAAACACAACAACATCAAGTGCTACTATTGTTATGGAGCAAGGAAGTTTGAGAAGGTGTAACTGTTGGGATTTCCAAATATAACCTTCTTAAGTGTTCATTTTTGGCATTTTGAAGTTTGTGTGGGTTATTAGAATTTTTAATAGTTATTTATAATTTCTTTTAGTTACTAATTTTATGTTAAGATAAAATTTATTACAGTTAATTATACTTTTCTATTAGTCAAATAGAGTTATATGTCAAGTATAGTTATGCAACACACAAAAGCAAAAGAAAATAAGGTGGGAACATAAGCATACAAAAAGTTGTTACATCTCATAGTGGGGATCCTTCTTAAGGAATGTATTATTGTAGATAGTCTCTGAGATACTGTTCTTAACGAGGGAAACATTCATAGAGAAATTTGATTTGAGTTGAGTAGATATCCATACATCCTTAATAAAGTATTTGGTCAAATGTGCCATTTTCGATTATTTAGGTGTTGTTCTAGTGTTGCACATTTTCTTCTATCGGTACTCAATTTTCTATTAGATGTAATCGTGTACTATTTATTATTGGTAGAATTTCTTGTGTTGTTACCGAGCTTAGCATGGTTAGTGTTAGATTTATTATTGTTGTAGCTGAAATTTTCCTCTTATTGACTATCTATATTGCCTTATTAGTTTCACAAATAATTAGTTTCCAAGTTCTAGGTTTCTGTTGAGAGTCTCAGGAGAGCTATTTTTTAAATATATAATGTTTGAATCATCATATAATAAAGGTTCTATTTTGATGTTTTTCCATGGATGGTTTAATGTTGTTCATTTTTGTTAGGATGAAAGAGCATAGAGAAAGATGGTAGTGTCTAAAGACACCATTGTTTTGTTTCTAGTGGCCACTAAGACCATTTAACATGGGTTTGATCATCCTTTAAACAGACTACATATGGAGATGAATACCATAGGAAAAACCATGGGTGCTCATAAATATGAAGCCAAAAGCCATGGGTAACTTGATCGAGTCAAGTTTTCCAGATCCACTATAACAATCCCCCCTGAAACTTGACTCTGGGAGATTGATTGTTCCCATTCATCAACCATCTCATCTGAGTTTTCACATCCCCCCTCAAGCCGGGATACAAGTACATTTACCACCTTGGTACCTCTACAAGTGGTTCATTCCACAACTTGATGACTACATGCACCACTTGCACTGCATGTATGCCTAAGAAAGCTCTTAAGGCTTTACAACTATGTGTTTTACCGTGCAACATGTCTGTTAGGACATAGTTCTTACAACTTCCTAAGCGAATACACCTTCCCATAACAGTATTTCACAACTTCGACCAAAACCCTTAAGGTGTTCACACTTCACACACTCGCTGCTTCACTAAAAATTAGCACCATTTACTCCATCTTCGTTCTTTACTCCATACAACTACTCTCTCATATTCTTTATCTTGCTTCATCCATACCTTGACCTAAAATTTTCTTACTTCTTTGAAAATTTTTGTACAATTGTCTCATTTCATTGCTCCATTCTACAATCGTGAAATTCCCACACGAGGACTCAAAACACCTCATAGGTTACTTATGTTTTCACCACACTTGTTTCTATCTTGTTATGACTACAAGCAAACCAACTTTGACTCTTCTCTACTTGAAATTCCACACTCCATGCAGCCTCTATTACACAAAATTTGATCATCCCTTAGCCCCACAATTGTTGCATATTGTGCCCCCACATTGGGAAACCAATCCATTGTGCCTTCTTTTGCTTGCATGCCTCTTTTAGCCCTTTTTCTGTTGGCATGTAACTCCATAAACACATCATCTACTTAAATGAGAAAATTTAAAAAACAATATGTGTCATGCATCATAGCATCATGAAATGAGGTCTATTTAGCTATGACCATGGTTAGCCTAGGTAAGCATGGGAAATATATTCCAGTGATAATTTTTTGTTTACGTATTTTTCGTATTCAGAGTGGGCCAAATATTCACATACTTTCTGTTAATAATCACCAAGAAATTCCATCGTATACTACCTGCTACGTTGATCTTTCTTCTTTACCAACATTGTTCTTCATAAGTCCGTAGACTTATAGCTTGACATCACAACAATAAGTTTTCTTAGCTTAATTGGCTAGCATTCATCATGTAAATTTTATTCCTAGAATCATCTCCATATTTGACCAACAAATCCTCCATATATACCATGCATAAATTCAATTTCTAGCCATTGTTGCATGAAATTATGGAGCTTCGCATCACTTAATCTTTCGCATGTAAGTCAACTTGATGCAAGGCCAAATTATAGGCCTACCAAATATCTGGTTTGATTGAAGCCACAATGCCAGATCTGTTCCAAACCACACTTCCTTCAAACCCAAATTTAGGGAGATAAATCCCTTTTAAAGGATTGTATAAATTACTTGAAGGATCTGTAAGGGGGATACCAAACCACCAGATTTAAGTATCGTTTTTAAACATAACCACAAGAGCGAAGATATGCATATAAATGCATAGCCCAAACCATAACAAAACCATTGTGGCCGAACCCATTCACAATAAGAACAACACCCAACTTTTAACCTCTGGGATGATCGACCTAACACATAAGTCGAAGCTTCACCTTTTCGATGCCCGCTCGAAAATTTAATTAAGACCCATGCTAGAGTTATTTTGAGTTGGTCCACTTACTCAACACACCTTTAATACTTATTGTCCTTCGCCTTGGCCTTGCCTTGTGAACCCATTTATTCTTGCTCATTCCCTTTTTCTTTTGGAAATTAATAGAAGTTTCAGGCTTCAACCTTCCAAGTATGGCCCACTGTTCCATGTCTTCCACCACGCGACATATACTCCACCTGTTAGCCCCACTTATGCCCTGGTCTTGGATTATAAACAAATTCTAATAGAAAAATGCATGGGCTATATTTGTTTCGAGTAATGGAAAAAATTGTTGTTAACTGTCATCCGTCTCGTGACGCATTCCACCTGAGCCTCGACTCTTCTGAATTCCTACTCACAATTCAAATGACTCATGGATCTAATGGATTTGGAAAATAGATAATTTCCCATACACTTTTTTCCAACTCTCTTCCAACTATTGGATCCCAGACCTCAGCATCGCCTTTGTGTATGCCCACTCACAAATTCAAATTCCACCCAGGCCTTCAGGCTTCTGACCCAACGTTTTTAAATGATAGATCCTTCTCAAGTTTTATCTTGTGGAGTTGTCAAGTGAAGTATTTATATTGGGACTCTAAAAAAAATAATTATTATGTCACTCCTTTGTGCTTGACTCCTCCTATGCCTTCGTTTTGTGGCTTTCAACTCCTTTGGTTAAAACTCGACTTGGTTTCACCCTTTATACTCTCTACTTTCCCTTCTATTCTAATCTCAATCTGTCATCTTCAAGCTTCCCTTATACTTGTACTCAATGTTCAGTACTCTAAAAAGACTCTTGTGTCATTTGGTTGATGGGTTATTGATCCTTCAGTGATCAACGACCAACGCCTATCTCTCTTGAGATTATTCTTCCAACCCACTTTTCATAGATGCAATGCTCCATGCAACGACAATTTCTCACTATTCCTCACGATTGTTCAGTTCTTCTGCTTATGTTGTGACTCTAATACAAGACTAATCCAGTCTTCTCTGTGTCCCTGAAGTTTATTCTTCCACTTCACTAATCATTCATGAGTTTGACCCAAGCCTAAAACACACCTGTATCACATTTGAGTCAACATCATAAACAAGGTTTAATAGTACACATTACAAAACACTCAAAACCAATAAATTCCTCTGTTAATGCATAAATATTTTACAATGACCCTTCTGGCCTGATTTACAATAAAATCCCTTCCTGGCCTCAAGGCCTTATTCAACCCTCAAATCCTCTCAAAACTCTCCTCTTACCCACACTACACACCTCTATTCTCCATCGTATCATTTGACTCTAATAACATATTTTTATACAAATAGGACTCTGAAATGGATTCAGGTTCAAATCCTCTAATTACTCAACAAAACTTATATAGATCCACTATTTACTCAACAATCCCCTATTCTAGGATTCTCTAGATCAACAAATATTTCTATAAATTTAACTACCTACAATCTATCCAAATGACTTCAAATATTCTCGATATCTCTCTTTTAAGAGTAGATCTAACTAAATATTCCAATTTCTCTAATTTTCCTTACAAACATAGGAAAATACAAATAATCAAATAATTATAATCAATTAGAGAACCAAATTCCTTGGTGTATGAAAACCCATAGGTCTATTCAAAATACATTTTGACTCGATAGTGGGATGCTCTTGCATCAAACTCCTAAGACAACAAAACATCATGGTTTCTTAACCATGTGTATGTTGATGAAGTCTTCCTGGATCAAAAACTTTAGTTTGTAATTGATCCTTTTTTTTGGCATGTTGTTCTTGTACTATTGTCTTCAATTCTATAGGTTTCCATGTTTTGTGTTTTTTTTGTCCACTTGCTCTGCTAATACACACTGCTTCATTCAACTGCAATTCTTTGTTGGTTTTTCCTCCTCTATCTGCTATATCTCCTCCTGGATGTTTGTCTCATCAACATCCACATTTCTTCAATTATTTCATCAACCTATATCCTTGGTTGATCTTTGTTGTTGTCTTTGTCCTCATCTTCTGACATAATAGTTATAAATCTCTTGCCAATCCACTGGTCACTTTGTATTTCTCTCCTCATTATTTTTTAATGCCAATTCCTCCAACTTTGTCTTCACAAGATGAATATATAGTCTTTGGCTCTCTATTCTCTCTTCCAAGAAGTTTAATTCTTCACAAAAATTTACCAAAATATTCTTGAATTCTACCTATGCCCTCTATGCAAAATCCTTCACGGTGTTTTTCTATCTTCCACTCCTCCAAAAACTCCATATTGTTGTCTATGCTTTCTTTTTTTGGCATGAGATTTTCAATTAATATTGAAATCTCTTCGAGCATGTTTTCATTTAGTAATTCCTCATCCCCCATATTTTCATAATCTCCTTGAGATGGTGTTGTTTCATCCTCCTTTATAACATAAATTTCCTTAATCATAACATCTTTCCTATCAAATTCACCATTTTCATAGTGAACAAACGCACACACAAAATTTCTCTATCTCAACCATATGTTTTAAAAGTTATATTTCTTCAGCAATCTGCATAAACACATCAATTAATTTTTTATCATCACTTACCAATCCTTCATACATACGTAAAATGTTTGATTCAAATACATAAGGATTTTATTTTAATGCCTTAGTTTCTTCTTCTTCATGCTGATCTAAACTAATTTCACAGTCCATCAGACTATATATGAATTCCTCCTTAGCATTCCTTGCTTGTTTCTCATCAAGGAATAAACTTTGTTAAAAAACAATCAGCTCATACTCAGCTACTTTGAGTTCTTCCTTCAACATGTCATACATATTTCATCTATGCTTCCTCTGTATGGATGCCATTTCACCTTCCTTTCCATTGTCCAACCATACCCCTAGTCCTATTGACGTTCCTGTAGAAGTTACTTCAAATGATTGAATTCAACTTTCAACTCAATCATTTCTCTCTCAAATTCCTCTTCACTCATTCTCCTTATGAAATCTTCTTTGGAATTTCCTTTATTTGATTATGAATTCCCCTCTCAAAATCATTCAAATTACCATCAGTAGACATTCCTTATTTCTTTAGTGAACACTCTTTGTCCACTCATGAGATGCAACAAGCCTTCTCAAAATGTAACAAGTCTACCACTTCTCACAATACCAAGTTCTCCTCTTGATGTCCTCTTTCTTATAGCACCATTTACCACCCTTGGTAGATTTGATGCTCTGTGATATGGCCTAGGGCAACCCTTCCCTACCAGACTTGGCCCTTTTTCTAAAAAACATTGTTCTAAATCCCATACGTGATTTTTCCCTATGTAAAGTACGTGTACACGCGGGTCAATCTATACCTAACCCATGTATTTGTGTTAAAACATTAAAAATATATATAATCTCCCTTAATTCCGGCGGAGTTTACGAGTTTTACCTTACACTCACCTACTATAGCCCGTAGCCCAACTGTTTCCCGACTGAAAAAAAAAAAAAAAAAAAAATTAATTTGGAGAAGAATAAATAAACCTCCATGGGAAGGCCTAAGGGAGGATAAAATATTAGATATTGATATTATATTTGATTACATCCCTCATCAAGTCTGAAGATATCCCTGTGAATTTTGCACAACCAAGTCATTAGAAACCAGTGTGCCTTTTGCACAACCAAGTCATAAGAAACCCTTGTTTCCTTCTTGAGATGTCCACCATCCCTTCATGACATCCTTCTGTATACCTATGAAGGAGGATTGTTGAGGCCTGGACAGGACAAATCCAGAGGAAGGTTTCACTTGGAGCTGGCAGACAACTCAGGTTGTAGTTCTTTTTTATTTTCTTTAGCTTACATTAATAAAGAGGCATTGTCTTGTTACCGATGATTATGGTCTTTATGCATTAATTTATGTCATGATTTTCTTATAAAATCTTATGTTAATGCTTATTCAATTATATGCATATATGACCTAACCTTGATATCATGAACATGCGTTTAGTTATTTTTTGTGTATATGATTTTCCTGGAATGAATTGCAGGTCCTAAAGCATAAGGAAGCAGTAGAGGGTTTGGACCCTACGGGAACAACCTCAAACGTAGGACCTATGAGTAAGACCTTATATACCAAATTTAACTATTTAAGTATTAGGACTGCATGTTTGTATGTCTCTTTATGTTGTATGCCCTCCGCTCTGTTGGGGTTCTCAACCCAAGACCCTAGGGTGATTCCACCCATATCAAAATTGGTGACTCTGCAGGGGAAAGCATTCTTGTTTTTCCTTGATTGGGTTGTTTCTTCTTGAGCAGGGCCTGCTTGATTTCTTGCTTTTGTAGTGTTTGTGACCTATTTTCTTCATGGGCATCAAGTCTGATCTTTTGGATCATGCCTGAAGTTTTTGTTTTTCTTTATTGAGCTTTATATACGTGTTTTCCAGAGGATACAGTAGCATATACACACTAGTTTCTTTAAAGAAAATCGTGAATACGTGAGTTTCCTTTGTTTCAGTCACGTATACAAGTTGATTTTCCTTTGCACAATCGCGTATATCTTATTTTGAATAAATTTTTCAAAATTTTGGGCCCAATTAAGATAGTTGTCACTTGGTTTTTGTTGTTTTCTGGTCATTCACTGTCAATAAATCTTTGCTTTCATGCAATTTTTCAGTTTCTAATCTTCGACTCGTTGAAAAGCCTAGTCAACCTAGGGTTTGCTTTTTGAGTAAAGTTTTAGTTTGGGCTTTGGGTTCAAAGCTTCTTGTAAAATTTATTGGTTGTTTTAACTTTGCAGAACAAGAAACTAGTTGCAGTTTTGTTTATAACCCAACTTTCGGATAACTTTGCTTTGCTTTCCTTTTTTGGTTGACCTATTTTGTTTTTGATGGTTTTTGAGTGCCTCTTTGGCAATCTTAAAAGTCTTTCTTGACATTCTTTTGGTTTGCTAAAGTCCTTTATACTGCTTTTCAAGTCAATCTATGCAAGTCTGTAGTCCTTTGTCATTTCAAGTTTCATTATATCAATGATGTGCATAACTTGCAAATTTTGGGACTCTTTATGGTTGTTTTTGGTCTTGGAATTTTAGTAGTCTTTGTGTTCTCAAAAACTTCTTTGGATTCTTTAAAAAATAAAAAGACAAAAACATAGTTCTTGCCTTTCTTTTTCTTTCTAGTTTTTTTTTTGGTTTCTTAATTATTTTTGAGCAATTGTGAACTTTTTTCGTTTAGTTTTTCTTGGTTTCAAGGGAAGATTTTAATTGAATTTGTGCCCTCCTTGTAGTCAAGTTTTCCTATTGATCTTGTGAAGGTAGAAATTTTCTTATTGTATGAGCATCCATATTATAGTTTGCATTAAGATAGTCTTCACTGTAGGAATTTTAGTCTTTTGTTAACTTTTGAGCGTGTGGAGCGTGTTTTCTGAAAAAAGAATTTTTTTTTCTTATACAAGTTTATTTGTAGTACCTTATAGAAATATCTTTTCATCAAAGAAAAATAGTTGCGTTTGCATATATATAAGTTTCTATTGATTTCTTTTGCGTCAAACAACCACAAGTTGCACTCTCATTTTACTCGTGACCTAAAGAACAACCTTTTAAAATAAAGTTCTTAATTAAAAAGAAATAGAATTTTTTTTATTTGTCATTAATTCAATCAACAATTCTAGCTCTTTAGGGCCTTGGAATAGGTGAGTGGAGAGTTAACTCTCCAAGGCTACTCAAATTGTTAAACATAGATGTTGAATAATGAGTGAACTCTAGTGTCGTTAGAAAGATCGGGAAAGCTCTGTTACTGGGAGTCAAACACGACGGAGAGTGAAGACAAGGAAAGAGGGATACCCCCTCTCCTACTTGTTGGATCCCACCCCACGACTGTTCCGCCTGGCTTTTGATACAAACTGGTGTCCATAGTTGCTATTCCTAGGGACCACATAGGTCATTGTGGAGGGGAATCCCGCAACACCTGAGGCAGACATTGCATCACGTTCATTAGTACTTCTGGAGGATAACCTTGCAAAACTCGATTACTTGCACTGGCAAAGGTTTTTGTCTCGGGGTCAGCGTAGCTATTTTTTTTTTACCTTCACTGGCAGGCTTCGGCCGTAATTATCCCAAACTATCTTCGGAAGGTCCCTTACTTCACTTTCTTGTATTTTGGTGTCTGGTCCTCATCACTCAGAGCAAAAATACTTCGATTTTGCTTGATTGGTTGCATATTTAGGGACTTTATAGTGGAATTCTCTTTTCTCTTTGCATTTAGTTGGATTTAGGTGGATTTGTCTTTTCACTTTTGGACCATAGATTCTAAGTGGCTGACCAACCACTTCATTGGTCTTGAAAGGCTTTTGATATTTCTTTTGAAAGTTGTGGAGTTTCCTCCTCAAGGGAAAATGTTTTGATTGTGCATATCTCGTCCTTGGAAAGCCATTTGTACAATCTCGTAAGGGAAGGATCTACGAATAAGTTGGGTATGGCAAATAATCCTATGGAGGCCAACCAAGGTACCCTTTCAAAAGGGGATTTTTGTGCTTTTCCTTTCTTTGGAAACGTTGGTACCCCCTTGATGACCACTTTGACTATTCCTGGATTGAATGTTGGACTACCAGTTTGGTTGTGGTCCATTCCAAATATTCCAAATGTTCTTGAAGATTCTCAAATGAATGCTTTATTTCAAGGGCATCAAATGGGTGTTAATTTTTCATCTTCTTCAAAAGAGAAATCTAGGATTCTCGTTTCTCCTCCCTCTTGTAAGAAGAAGAATAGTTCTATCCATGAATAATCACCAACCCCTGCAAGTCATGTTTGAGATGAGCTTTCAACTGTTTTAAGTCATGCTGGAGGCATAAGTCTAGTCACTGCAAGTCATACTAGCTATACGTCACCAACCCCTGCAAGTCATGTTCGAGATGAGCTTTCAGTCACTATAAGTAACCCTGGGGGCATAAGTCGAGTCATTGCAAGTCATACTAGCAATGGGTCACCTACCTCTATGAGTCATATTTATGTTGACTCACCTACTTCTATGATTAGGGCTGGGGACACAAGTCCTATCTCTCTTGGGAAAGAGTCACTAACCTCTGCGAATCATGTTGGGGACTCTCCAACAACCACTGCTAGTCATGTTTGTAAGAATATTTAAACCTAAGTTCCCTTGTAAGATATGTAAGGAAGACCATATTACTCATTTGTGCCATGGTATTCCAGTGGTACAAAGGATATGGTCCGAGTCTGAAAGTTCTTCTAATTCGAAATCTGTTATGGTTTCTCAACAGTCTCATCAACCATTGGTTGATGAAGTGGTCGAGCTAGTGCAATCTCTCGCTGATTCCACTCCTCTTTTGGGGGGTGAAGTGCCTAACAACAGAGTCTTCTTGATTTCTAGTATAGAGTCTTCTGGTCTAGGGGGTATTCTGGTCTCTTCGAGTTACCCCCTCCAAGTTCTAGGAGTGTGTCCTTTGATTGGGATAATCTTGTCAAGCCTCATATTCCTTCTGCTGCACCTTTCCAAATAAGGGTTAGAGTTAATTCCACAAATGTTTATCGATGTATGGTGGATGAAGGATCCTCTGCAATTATTATATCCTCCTTGACTTGGAAAGATTTGGGTTATCCAAAGTTGTTGGCAACTGATAATCAATTTTTAGCCTATGATAGAAGACCTGGTGAATCTAAGGGTGTTCTTCCTCAATTTCCTATTACTTAAGGTGGGAAGACTATCTTAATCGATATGATGGTGGTTGATCACCCTTTAGGCTTTAATATGCTACTTGGGCGTGATTTTTTCTATGCTATGAATGTTGTGGTGTCTTCACTCTTTTGAGTGATGTATTTTCCTCATAAGAGAAATATTGTCACTATTGATAAACTTGCATCTAATAATCACCCTCCTAATTTGAATTTACTACATAATACCCCTTGGTATGTTCGAAGTGTTCATGTAGACTCTACCCGGTCACGGGTAAACTATGTGGCATTGTATCCTCAATGTTCGATTGCTTCTGATAAGGGTCCATTGAACTATTATTTTACTTCTTGGGACTTGGTCCCAGTAGTTGACCCAGTGATTTCTTCTATGGGGACATGGGACCCCTTAATTCCCTCTTTTAATCCTTCTAGTTCTCATCATTTCTTGGAAGTTGAGTTGCCTTCACAGGAGGAAATTTTTGAAGCCATGAGTTCTAACTACCAAAGGATTCCTTGGCTTGAGCCTCGCAAGGGGCTTGTGCTGAAGAACTATTATGCATAATCTGCAAGGTTGTGTGGTTCCATGTACCATATTATACATATAAGGTATGCATTTTCCTAGTATGGTAGGATGCTAGAACCAGGTTTTTGCACACTGAAGATGTCTGATGAGTTCAAGTAGTCCGCAGTTCAACCCAGTGTGCACGTTGCTACGCGCACTTTCATGTACCTCGCAGCCTGAGATGTTGCCTTTGCGCATCCCTACTCGGGGGCCGAACGCTGTTAATGCCCAAATCCTTACTAGTAATCCAATATTAGTTGATTGACTTAGCTTATTTGTATGCTTTCAGTTATACTTAACACTATTCACCATTCATACAAGTGCATGCAATAAAGAAACAATATATTCGCAAATGTTATCAAACATGTATTAACTCAAGAACAAATACACATAATTAAGGTAAAACTT
>APFE030953157.1:4633-34351 GCA_000404065.3 Pinus taeda | reverse complement strand
GAGAGATTACCATCCTTTCTTGTTTCATTTGGAAGTGGGTGAGCTTGTCAAAGTAGAGGAAAACTCTTGCTGGACCCTGGGAGGAACTTGCACAACACCAAAGCTCAGGTTGTAATGGTTTCTTTTGTTTCCTTAATACAAATAAGTCCATTCTTCTCAATGATTTGTTGTTAATGAATTGTTTCATATACTCCTTGGTCTATATGTGAATATGTTTTGTTTTATGGAATATTCAGGTGTTATGTAATCGTTTGATTGTTAGTGTATGCAGGTTTCGAAGTGAAGGAGGATCTCATCTAGATCGACGAGGCTAGACTACTACAACAGCGTTGGATTTCAGGTAGGATCGAAAAACACTTGGTTTCTCATATGATAATGCATGTTTAGAGAAGGATTGCTCTTAATTGTCTTGTTTGTCACTAGAGAGTCTTAGACTCCTAGGGAGGTTAGTTTTGTCAGCAAAAATAACTCTTTCCACATGATAAGGACGCTGGTTGTATTCTCCTTTGTTGAATTATTAATAATAGATGACTATCATTATGGTTCCATTCTCGTTGTACTTGTAATGGTTGATGTTGAATTATATCCTTCCTGGCTGATGTATAATTGCATATATTAGATTTCACGCTTGTGTTTGTGTTGTTCTCTTTGTGTGCAGGTGTCCATTCACGTGGATAGTGGAGGATCGTGACCGACCAAGGCAAAGGAACATGGGCGACATCTCTGCTACAAACTAAAGCGTTGGATCTCAAGTAGGTCTTCATCACCTACCTTTTATTTGCAATTAGGAACTTGCGTGATAACATTGTTTGATTGTTGCTAGACCCGTTCTGGGCTAGTAGGGATCGCCTCTATTCGTAGAGGGTATTTACCTCTCCAACAGAGGTATTAACTTGTTGCATAGAAAAGGAATGGTAAGTGGATTACCATTGATAGAGAAACCAGACAGCCTTTGTGAAGGTTGTATCTTGGGGAAACAACACAGAGAAAGTTTTCCATCAGGGAAAAGCATAAGGGCAAAAGAACCCTTAGAGATCGTTCGCTCAGATGTATGCGGATTGATGCAAACTCCATCACTTATAGGCAGCCTCTATATACTAACATTCATTGATGATTTTACTAGAAAAACTTGGGTTTATTTCCTGAAGTACAAAAGTGAAGTGTTTGAAAATTTTCGAAATTTCAAAGCGCTTGTAGAAAACCAAAGTGGGCTGCATATCAAAGTTCTAAGAACTGATAGAGGAGGTGAGTATATCTCCAAAGAATTTCTACGTTTTTGTAGAAAAAATGGAATTCATAAACATTTTACCTCTAGGTACACTCCGCAGCAAAATGGAGTAGCTGAAAGGAAGAATATGACAATCATGGATATGGCGAGGAGTGTGTTAAAGGTAAAGCATTTGCCAAATGATTATTGGGCTGAAGCTATACATTGTGCAGTGTACATTTTGAATAGGTGTCCTACAAAAGAAGTCATGAACAGAGTGCCAGAAGAAGCATGGAGTGGGAGAAAGCAACGAGTCACCCACATGAAAGTTTTTGGATGGGTGGCTTATGCACACATTCTAGATCAGCTAAGGAAGAAGTTGGACACCGAAAGGGAGAAATGTATTTTCATTGGATACAGTGAGGAACCCAAAGCTTACAGGTTGTATAACCCATCCACCAAGAAGTTTTTTGTGAGCAGATACGTTCAGTTCATTGAGGAGGAAGCTTGGGATGGAAGCATAGAGAAAACAGTGAATGTTAAAAATTGTTTGTCTCATGATGAAGAGGATGAGGAGATGGCTGAAATACATCCCCAAATAGCAGCGCCAACACAAGGGCGACAAGCAACACTCTTGAGGAGAAATGAAAATGCTTCTCCAAGCACACCACAAGGAGGAAATTCAAGTGCGTCTTCAAGCACTTGTACACCAAATGAAAAAGGTAAGAAGTTCAGAAATTTAAGTGACATTTATGAAGAAGGTATGAACACTTTGTTTGCTTTATATTGTCATGTTGATGACCCTATTCATTTCGAAGAAGAAATTAAGGATAGGAAATGTATATAAGTTATGGATGAGGAGATCAATGCCATAGAAAGAAACAAGACATGGGATTTATTTGAATTACCAAAAGGAAAGGAAGTCATTGGAGTCAAACGGGTTTACAAAACCAAGAGTAATGCTGAAGGAAAAATAGAAAGACATAAGGCAAGACTTGTTTTCAAAGGATATAAGCAGCAGTATGGGAGAGACTATGAGGAAACTTTTGCACCGGTTGCTAGAATGGAAACCGTGAGAGCAATGATGTCAATAGCAGCATAAAACAAGTGGAAAGTCTACCAAATGGACGTGAAGTCAGCATTCCTAAATGGAGTGTTAATGGAAGAGGTTTACATTGAACAACCTCAAGGCTATGAAAAGAAAGGCGAAGAGCACAAACTGTGCAGATTGAAGAAAGCTCTTTATGGGCTGAAGCAAGCGCCAAGAGCGTGCTACAATAGGATAGATTCTTATCTACTCGAAAATGGATTTGAAAAGTGTGAGGGAGAACCCACCCTTTACATCGAAGAAAAAGATGGTAAAATTCTAATTGTTGTGTTATATGTTGATGATGTTATTTTCACACGTAATGATGATTATCTTATTGAGAATTTCAAAGAAGTTTTGAAAGAGGAATTTGAGATGACTGACATGGGTTTGCTGAGATACTTCTTAGGAATAGAAGTAGAACAAAGTGGAAATGGGATTTTTATCTCACAAGCAAAATATGTTAATGAAGTGTTGGAAAGATTTAATATGCAGGACAACAAGGCAGCAATCACTCCCACAATAATGGGATTAAAACTCAGCAAAGAGGAAAGCAGTAAGATTTTGATCCTAGTTTGTACAAGAGCATAGTTGGCAGCCTCATGTATTTGACTACAACTAGGCCAGATATAATGCACGCTGTTAGTTTAATTTCCAGATTCATGGAGAGGCAAAAAGAAGCACATTAGCAAGCAACAAAAAGCATTATGAGGTATGTTAAAGGTATTAAAAGGTTTAGCATTTTATATACTACTTCGGAATGTTCAGATTTAATTGGATACAGTGATAGTGATTGGGCTAGAAGTGTAGATGATCATAAAAGGACATCCAGTTATGTTTTTCACATGGGTTCAGGAGCCATTTCATGGGCTTCTAAAAAACAACATATTGTAGCGTTGTATACAGTAGAGGCAGAATATGTGGCAGCTATAGCAGTAGCATGTCAAGCAGTTTCAATGAGAAGGATGTTAAGAAGCTTATGTCATAAGCAAGCAAAAGGAACAATGTTTTTTTGTGACAATAGCTCACCTATTTCATTATCCAAGAATTCTGTGTTTCATAAGAGAACAAAACACATTGACACAAGGTTTCATTACATTAGAGAATTGGTAAACAATGGAGAAATTGTTTTACAACACTGCAAGACTCAGGAGCAGGTTGCAGACATTCTGACCAAACCATTGGACCAGAAAAGTTTTGAATTTTTGAGGAAATGTTTGGGTATGACTGATAATCCAGCAGTTGAAATTAAAGGGGAGTGTTGAAATGGTAATTTCAACTGCGGGTACAATTGAACAGCGACAACATTTATTTCCAGCAAAACTGCCAGACCTTATCGCACCACTTTTCATTGAAAGATGGTTTTCCTCCGGAGGGCAACGATACAGTATGATGTTTGACACGTGTCCACAGGCAGTTTTCAAAATAGCCATTTTCACAGAATGTAATGTTCGTTTGTTTTGTTCAAGCGATAGCCGTTCGATTGAGATGATGGTTGTCCAGCGTTGATTGAAACTAAAAGTTGCATATAGGCCTGCACCATGGACATAATGTGAAGTTTTCATTTTGACTGCCACTAAAACAGTAAATGAAATTAATTGTGTTTGGTAGAACGTAGGTGAAGTATTTTAATTTTAATGTTTTTTATTTTTATTTTACAGAAGTATGGGCATAGGTAAAAGTATTGTTATGTTTTTTTTTTTGGTCGTATATGCAATAAACTTGTAATGTGAAGCTAACAGTAGCGTGAAAGGAGTTTTTTTGTTGAACCAGTGATGGAGCACGCAGCAGCGTGAGTGAGAGTATTTTTGTTTGTTGAAACGAAAGGGGATACGCACAACAGTGCGAATGATTTTTTTGTAAGTTATATATATAATAATATATATATATATATATAATAATATTATATTATATATATATATTATTATATTATATATATATATATGAAATGAAAAATACACAGCAGTAAAAAGAGTAATTTCTCTCTTTGTAATGCACAACAGTGCATAGATAGTTTTGGGTGTTGAATATGAAATGTAATACGCCACAGTGAATGAAAATCTTTTTACACACAGTAGTGTGAAATGTGTGTGCAATCAGAGACAGAGCCTTTTATCAACAACAATTTTTTTATTTTCAGAAGAAACAAAGTATTTGTTTTGTGGCAGAGACATAGTAAATTTTAAAAAGAGACAGTGAAAGTTTTGGAATTGCATTTGAAGTAGTCTCTGGTTGTAATCCCTCTGAGAGAGGAAGAATTTTTTTTTGTAACAACAACAGTTATTTTAATGAATACAAGTGTTCTTTGTGCATGAGTAAATCTCTGTCTTCAGCAAAAAACTTTTTTTTGGTTTCCTGGGTTAAAACAGAGTATCATTCTCTGTTTAGTTTTTGTTTGAAATTACCAAAAATTTCCAACACTGCTGACATTGATGCTGTAGGAATCACGAGCTCTCTTACAAACAGAAATGATGATATCCTGTGATTTTGTAATGTGAGATCCACGGGAAAAGCTCTGCAAAAATATTTTGTGGTCTTCAAGTCTCTCTAAAATCTCTCCTTCTAAATTACAAATGTTAATTGTTTGGCTATAACAGTCCTAGCAAATGAACTCGGAAACTTTATGTAAGTAATAAGGCTGCAATGTCGTGAGAATATTTGTTTCACTTATGCAAACATGAATTTGACCGCTAATATCCATTACTTCCAACTGCCCCATTACTTTAGTGCACAACCATTCTGTCATAGCCACATAGTACAACGAATTCCGCACAACCCTCTTCCATGAAAAATTCTTTACGAAAAATTCCATCGCTTTTGGAACAAATCCTGAACACAATGGATTTTCTCTTGACCTTTTGATAGATCAGTATTTCCTGGGCTTCCAAATGTAAATTCAGGAAGTCTACTTGGATCTGATGTTAGATTTCTATCTGGTTGTACAATTGCAAACAGATGACTGTACTTTTTCAATTCAAAGACCCTGAGCACCCCTTCTGACAGATTATAAATCATGCCCCTGCAATTTGACCTATCAAATTCCCAATTAGATATTATGGCCTCAGCCTGGAACAATTGTTCGTGGGTTGTAGCTCCTGTTTTTATGCATTTAATTTGAATGCTTATAATCCTTTGCGAAGGCTGAGTAACAATTATCAAAGACTGATTATGCGGATTATAAAGGTAAAACCAGGATTTCCATGGTAGCTGGCTCATAATCGGCTCGTCGTCATTGTCATTGTCTATATGTAGATGATGTTTTAGAAGGGGATGGACATCATTACCATAATCTAAATTTATACTGAACGGAAATATACAGGTATCATTCCTGGTGATATGAATATAACACATTGTGCTATGTGTTATCACCACTTCTTTTATGTTACCTAATCCAATAGTGAATGCAGCTACATGATACTCTCGAAAAATATTTGGTAGCTTTTTGTCATTGCTACCAAACCCTTGATCATGGAGTAGATCAAAACTATTAAAAGAGGAGTAATCCCTTACCATTATTCCTTTTTGTTGTTGTTCATGATGTTGGGCATCACTACCTAAATCCTTTGCACTAGTAACTATGTCTGGTGGTGCCCATGATACAAGATTTGTTGGATTTTCTTCCCCATGCCTCTTAGTGTTTTCCATTGCCTGTTGTTGCTCACTTTCTTCCATCTACTATAAATTGTGTGTCATTGTTTGATAGTGATCATCTTTATTATTCTCTCTGCTTCATGGTTTTTTCCCTGTCTTGATGTTGTCCATTTTCTTCCTTATTCTATAAATTGCCATCCATTATTTGATCATGATATCCTTTACTATCTTCTCTTTGCCTCTTATTGTTCAGGTGATCTTCCATGGCAGTAATCAATTCATTGATATTTCTTCGCTTAGATTTTCTCAACCACAGGGTTTTAGTTCCACTAGGTTTTAGTCCCTGGGTTCAAAACTAGAACTTTCCTTTCCCAAGTTCTCAAATAAAACAAAAATAGATATATAAACGCAGGATGCCCCCAATCCTTAGCTCTTATCCCCTTTTAAAGGCTGGATGGACTCTCTAGAAGCCTTATTTTATTATTTTACTCGAAAAATGAAGGTAAATACCATGGTTCTCATACCATGGGCAAACACCACCTTAAATACCATGGGAAGGTTTTGTCCACTTTCACCATATCAAGAAGAGAGAATATTTCAACCTCAGTAGGGGTTGTTACAAAATTTGCACTATTTCTTGTAACCATGAACTGAAAACATTGATCTGGGGTACTTACCATCATCACCTGGAAATATACACTAGTGTGATATAATCAAAACTCGCCACATGGACATATGTGGCACAATAAGTGAGTCTATTTAATGACTATGTAATCAAAGAAGATGATAAGTACAACAACAACTTGGTCAAAGCGAACATAACCAATTTGATAGGTCTAGATATTTTACATTTTGGAAGGTTTTTAGGTATATTGGTTAAATTGTCTTAAATAAGGTAGCTATTTCTTACATTTTGGAAGGCTTGTTGGTATATAGTTGGGTTTAAATTGTGTAAAATCCTACTGTTATTCCTTGGAATCATAAGTTTTCAGTCTATATCCCCAAAAAAATTACCTAAATAACTACATCATAACTGAGTCCAACAACTCAGAATGAGTGGTCAACAAGACTAAGTAATAGCTACATGTAAAAGGATATTTGGTTGAACACAAGTGTGCTCTCCAGGAATCCTCGTTGGTAAATTTCTAATACATTGACACATACTCCAATATAATTCCACGTAAAAAAGCTTAGATCCCAATGTATATGAATCTATTGTGAGAGAATATGTCATGGACGTAAGTGTTCCCCCTAGAATGCTCCTTGTGGTATAGGCCCATGTTGCTCAGTCTTTATCATTGTCCAATACATCGACGCATATTCCAATATGCCATGTAAAATGGCATACATCCCAATGCATATAAATCTATTTGTGTGAGGATATATCAATAAATGCAACTGTGCCCTCCAAGAATGCTCTTTCATGTACACGTTCGTGACTAGGAGTCTCTCATATTGTCCAATATATTGTCGCATATTCTAATATGTCATGTAAAATGGCATAGATCCTTGGATTAGAGGAAATTTCAACTGAAAAATAGCCACCCAAGAAAAAATTAATAAAATAATAAAATAATGCCATGTACACAATTTTTTAATATATAATTTTTATTATGTTACTTTTGTCAATATTTAATAAAAAATAAATTAAAATGGTAAATTTAAAATCTAAATTTTACTTTAAATTATCCAAATTTAAATTAAGAAAGTAAATTTAAAATTTAAATTACTCAAATAAACATCATTTTTATCAAAATAAAAGTATACATATTTTATATTTAAGTTAATTTATTAACACAATCTTTAATAAAATTTAAGTTAAAAGAGTAAACTTAAAATTGAAATTACTAGGATAAACTTCACTTTTATCAAAATAGTCTTATATATATTTTATATTTAAATTAATTTTATTAACGACAACAAGCCTTTAAATAAAATTTTCATTAAAAAAAAGTGAATTTAAATTTAAACACAAATATGCACTTTTTATCAAAATAATTGTGGTAATTATATTATATACTAATATATATTATATATATTTTAATATATATATATTTTATATTTAAATTAATTTTTTGACACAAGATTTAATAAAGTTTAAATTAAAGAAGTAAATTTAAAATTTAAAATAGTTACCATTCATTAAAAACACACTCCACTCATATTTTACCCTTCCTTAAAAACATTCTAGATATTATAATTGTTACAGAATAAGATATTAATTTTATTTTTAATATTTAATGTAGTTTTGAGTCACTTGGGCACCATTCAAACTTAAGGTAGGTAAATTATATTATTAAAAAATTTGTCTATGCCTAGTCACACATGTATCTCTTTTGAATTTTAAAGGATTTTGATTGCCTTACACATTATGACATGGAAATTCAATGTTAATTATTTAAAATCAAATTTACTCGAATTGAATGTAAGAAAGTATGCCCTCCAAAAATGTTTTTTCAGTACAGTCCCTTAATTTGGAGCCTATATCATTGTCCAATACATTGACACATATTCCAATATACCATTTAAAATGACACATCACAATGTATATAAATCTATTTGTGAGAGGATATGTCCGTAAAAGGAGGTGTACCCTCCAAGAATGCTACTTAGGATACGCCCCCATGATGTGGAGTATGTATCATTCACCAATATATTGACACATATTGCAATATGCCATGTAAAATGAAATATATCCCAATGTATATAAATCTATTTCTATGTACATACAAATATTCTAAGGTTGCACTACATATATCAATGCAGTGTCATGGCAAGTACACCAATCTCAAGGTATGTTACATGCTATTTGGAACTCACTCACAAGGAGTCAATGTCGGACTAACACGTGAGACTAACACCTAGAGTGGCTAGTCCAACCAATTTATAAGTAATTAAGTTATGCATAAGAAGTGATCTATTAATGGTCAAATAATATATAAATATATATATATATCGTTTAAGAAAGCTGCAAATTAATGGAAATTGTGGCATGATTTTGGTAAAATGTAGCTAACGTTTTTGAAAATCCGAGTCCTAGCTGCCAATCTTGAAGATTTTTTTTCGCCTAGGAGATTTTGATGGTGTTGAATCCATTTCCACCATAAGAACAAGATTCAAACCACACTCACATTTTTAAGAAAAAAATGGTAGGATTCCTCAAGTTTTGACTTTCATGCAAAATCTTAAGCCTCTACACACAACACTTATATATAGATTAGCTTATATAAAATCTTATAATAAATATTTTTTCCGAGGAAGGTAGTGCACGTAGTAAGAGGCACTCGCAAGGAAAATTGTGGTGTTTTCTAGAGGAGATCGGGATCGGGATGTGGGAGCCTGCTCATCAAAACTATGCAGATCTTGGAGGAATTCAAGCAGGACATGGCCATATAGTTTCCGGCTTGAGTGGGTTCCCGGGCAGATGGTGGACTCTCAATGAAATGTGTTGAGTATTCAAGAGGAGTGGAGAGGAGTCTAGCAGGGGGATTGTCTCACAAACTGCACAATTTCCTAGGACAGTGTAGCGATTGACAACAGGTGCTCAACCCTAATGTATGTGAACTTTCTTCAGGAAGTGCAAGAAAGACAACTACTACAAGGTTGGATAGATGAGTGCAGCCCTCAGTCAGTGCTCAAGTCAGATTCTCTAGTTGACCAATGAGTGGCTTGATGGACAAGCTTGCGGGGAGCACAGACTGAAATGGCTTCTTGGGCAACTTTTGTGTTGTTCTCGGTGATAGTCAACAGGGATGATTCTAGAATTTTGCAGTGGAAATTACCTGGAGGGAAGCCTCAAACTTTTCATAGTTCTTGGCAACAGTGTTTGGTCACTAAGGGCTGAGACTGCGGAGTGCATCTCAGTTGAGGTCTAACTGATGGAAGCTAGTCTCGTTTGATATATATTTAGAAAAATGGTTAAGTGTGTGAGTGATTAAAACTGTGTATACATGACCTTACGAACAGACACTCAACATGAATTGACACCAAGACACCTCAAACCACAAGACAACATATCATCAGTGTGACTCACTAAAGGGTGAGAAGGACAAGTGCAACACTTGAGATAGATCATTAAACGACTGTGACGACACTTGTGCGACTTTGTTTATAGCTTTGTGTGTGAGTGCAACAAATGTTTACATAGCGAACACAATTCGTGCATACAGAGATAGACCTGTAACATAGCCAGAACAAGGCCACAACCATGACATTCCAACCAACATGTTAAAAGATGACCGGTGATTGGTCAAGCAAAGAGGGTCTAAAGACTCAAGAAGAGCTCACGGGCTGAAACTGAGTGTTTGCAATCATCAAGGAAAAACCAAGGAAGGCTTTGAAAATGGATGCAAGCAAAAATTTTGGAGGGTGTTGTAGCCGCTACAACACTTGGCGATACATTGGTCGAATACTGGCTTCTCTGTTTCAGTTCATTGATAGCAGAGTGTATTGGTCTATCAAGGAGTATTGAATTGTTGTGTGGGTTACCTTGGTTTCCACACTTAACCCATGGAAAAACATGGTTCAAATTTTTCCAACTCAGTCAAGCACAACAACAAGTTTCAACTTAATCATAGTGTTTCAAAGTCAGGGAGGGTAGTTTAGCTCACGAGTCAAAAATTTTCAAAGTATAAGTTTTCATCTTTGGTGTTGCTCCACTACGAGTAGGCATTGACAGTATCCATGTGGAGTCATGCAGGAACACATGCATTGCTCCCCTTCCAACAAGCCTTGTTAGTACCCCGTTGGAGTTGCATGCTTCATCTCTCTGTGCTAGAAGGCTTCCTCTTCTTTTCCCTTTTTATTTTTGAAAAGAGGATTGTGCATAGGCACTTATTTATTTTTTGCAGTGGAAGAGGGATCCAGATTTATTAAGAACAAAAGAGGTTTTTCCTTCAAAGAAAATGTAAGTCCTCTCATTTAGATTTTCTCATTTGGATTTTCCCCTTAAAATTTTCAAAACCATCAAGAATATTACAAATTTCCTTATTTCCAAGAAGAAATAATCTTAAACTCAATTTCAGCAGATAACTGAATGCATGGCTTTGCAGAAATACAGATTTTCTCATAATCTCAGGTTTGTCTAAAACTTCTCCAATTCAATTTGTTCTGTTAATTAAAATAAAAATAAAAATAAATATAAAAATAAAAATAAAAATGACAAAATACAATCTCAGTCCTAATAATAAACTACAGTAAAACATTAGAAACTTTAGCTCAAAAATAAATTAGATGTGATTTTCAGGAAAAAGTTATCTTCTAAAAAGTTATCTTGTATTTATGAGATGATATGTTCATGAAAGGAAGTGTGCCCTCCAAGAATGATCTTTCATGCACACCCACTTTGTCATATTCAAATAAATTGGCACATATCCCAATATGCCATGTAAAATGGCATAGATCCTAATGTATATAAATTTATTGGGGAGGCCACAATTTATCCTAAAAAATAACTAAATTTATACCATGATTTTCAAAATATGGAATGACATTTTCCAAATTTTCCAAACCTTCTAGATTTGGGTGTCCAAGAGGTTATTGATGGTGTTGAATCCATTTCCACCAACTATCATATTATTTTAAAATTTTTTTCTTGAACCTATTTTCACCGAATCCCATATTTCTTAAAAAATTTCTTCACTTTGGTTGAAATTGTAGGTTGATACATATTCCAATATATCACGTAAAATAACATAGTTAAAAACGTATATTAATCTATTTGTTAGAGGATATTTCCATGAACTAAAATTTTCCCTCAATGAATGCTCATTAAGAACAAACCCACTAAGTGGAGGTCCAATACATTAATACATATTCCAATTTTCCATTTAAAATGACATAGAGCGAAATATATATGATTCTATTTGTTAGAAGACATCTTAATGAATGCAAGTGTGCCCTCCAAAAGTGCTCCTTAGTGTACACATTCTTGACCCAGAGTCTGTCACATTGTCGCATATATTGGCACATATTCTAATATGTCATATAAAAATGCATGGATCCAAGGATTGGAGGAAATTTCAACTAAAAAATAGCCACCTAAGAAAAAATTAAAAAATTAATAAAATAATGTAGTGTAGACAAATTTTTAATATATCATTTTTATTATTTTACTTTACCCAAATAAATGTCACATTTTTCAAAATAAGTGTAACATATTTTATATTTAAATTAATGTATTAGAAAAAGATTTAATAAAATTTAAATTTAAAAGGTAAATTTAAAATTTAAATTTAACTTTAAATTACTCAAATTTAAATTAAAAAAATAAATCTAGAATTTAAATTACTCAAATAAACATGAGGTTTATCAAAAAACTATATATATTTATATAAATAATATAAGTATATATATATATATATTATATATATATATATATATATATAATAATATATATATATATATATATAATATATATATATATTTATATTTCAATTAATTTATTAACACAAGGTTTAATAAAAGTTAAATTAAAAAAATAAATTTGAATTTAAATTTAAATTACACAAATAAATGCACTTTTATCAAAATAACTCTCTATATATGGTAAACACTGTATTGGCAACCAAAAAAACATGTTTTGGAGATGGAGCTCCTGTTCACACCACACCATTTAAGGTTAGGGTAATCTATAGTTTTACTGCAGTCTCGACAATTTTTACCCTTCAGTCTTTCTTGCTCTCTATCCGTCTGCTTTCGTCTTTGTTGGAGCTGCCTCGTGTCGCCTGTTCTCTTTAGGTGTCATTTCATTCCTGTTTGGGATAGATGTTGACATGGATCTCGAGGCGGTGGATTACTTGCGAGATCCATTTCGTCGGTCCTTTTCAGTCACTCCTGTGCCTTCTGTATTCGCTCCTTCCTGCTCTACACCAGTGGTCACTCTCCAGGGTCTCTCTACTTCCTCCATACACTTCGACACTATTTCCATCGAATCCCCTCCATTAGATTGCGCACCGCATTTTCCACGTACCCTCCATCTGCTCTTTGTAGTCTCACTGCCCTCCCCTTCCTTCGAACCAGACCCTCTGGAGGATTCTTACCAAAGGCATACCTCCCCTCTCCTTCGGGAACAAGTTACGTGTACTACTACTAAAAACCCTATTGCGGGGTCTTCCCTTTAGACCTTCATCCCATCCTCTTCGGCTACAAATTCACCATGTGGTTTTTTTGAAACCCTAGTGATCAAGGTTAAGACGGCTGCTCGGACCCAATAGGAAGGGATCTCTACCTCGGACCCCTTGCAAGATCATCCCACTGTGTCGCAGACCTCGAAAAGAAAGGTAGAGTGCATTAAAGCTACATCAAAGGATTTCACGATTAATTTTGGTGAGGGTTTATCAATAGGAGAGATTGCGGATAAGTCGAGCACTGTCTTGGTCGGTCATGTCTGGGGAAGGGCTTGTTTGGCAGAGCGTTTAACGCTCTGGGTCCAAGAAATCTCGGGAAATACTCTGAAATAACTACCGGAGGTGAAAATCCTCCCTCGCGAATGGTTTTCATTGCATTTTACAAACGAAGAATTCATTCATTTGGTACTCACTCGCTACTAGCATATTGGGATTGCCTCGGTCCTTCTCAAGCGTTGGAAACCAATGTTTGATCGAGAACGGGAGAAGATAGGCATTAGACCTCTCTGGGTCTCTTTTTCGGGGCTCCCTCTATAATACTAGTCGGAGGATGTTTTCGTGCGGATCGGGAATACACTTGGTACCTCTCTCGACTATGATAGATCCTACATCCAGACAAACAATCGAACCCTTACTTGCATTCTTGTCCATTTGGACACTCGGGAGGGTTTAGAGGAGAAAATTACACTGCAATGGAAAAATGTCACATAGGTACAGATCGTGGACTATGAGGGAGTCCCTTTCTGATGTAGGAGGTGTCACAAGGTTGGTCATATTTTCAAGGAATGCCCTCTGGTCAAAAAGGCTCCGGAATCTTTGATCACAGCTGAAGGCACAAAGGGACAATCTGCTCCTCAATCGTAATGTCCTCCCATTCCTACTACTAGGCTTATGCTCGTGCAGGCCCCCCTCAAGCTGCAGCATGCTCGTGTAGAACACCGTCACCTCCCATGATGCAATCGAGGGCAGGTGGTGAGACCGCGAGGAAAGAAGGTACCTCCTCTTACCCGATCTCCTCTGTTTTTGATTCAAGTATTGCTTCACATGTTACATCATCTCCTCTGCATTTCATCCCCTCCATTCCATGTTCCCTCTCATTCCCTCCACCTTTTTTCTCTACAACCACTCCATCATTCCCGTCTTCCTCTATCTCCCCCCCTCATCCTCTAAGGATGGGTTTGAACCCTCGTACTCATAAAATCTACACTCTTTCCAAGAAGACTCATCTCTATCCATATCTAGGCTAGGTCTCTCTTTACTTGGTCCTTTCACCAAATCTTCTCGTGGTTGTAAATCTTATCTCTCCAAAGCCATCCAAAAGGTTGAGGTTGAAGTAGTATCAGGAAGACAATCCTCCATTGACCAGGTACCTAGAGCTTTGAATAGCCAAGGATAGTTTACCACATGAAGTGTCTTTATTTTTAACTGCAGGGGTATGGCTAGTGCCTAAAAAAAACTAGCCTATAGGAGACTCTTTGAGTCTGAGCCTCTCGACATCATCATGCTACAAGAAACCCTGGGGGAGGCCAATATCATTACTAGTTCCCTCGTATCCCTTAAACTAGGCTGGAATTTTCATTCTCTCGACGCCTCGGGACGATCTAATAGCCTTGTCATTGGATATAATCCCTGAACCATCAAAGCCCTCTCAGCCTGGGGTGGTCTTGGGTTTATTGCGCTTGACATTTTTTCTGCAGAACTAGGTTTAGAGCTTTGCCTTATTAACATTTATGGGCCTTGCCACAGACTAGAGGATTTTTGGCTCAAGTTCCTAAACCTTGCCATTGTTTCTGTCGATCATAATTATTGGGGGGGATCTCAATTTCTCTCTGGGGTTTGGAGAATCGTGGGGGTCACAAGCTCAAGTGGATCCTGTATGAGATTACATGATGAAATTATTGGAACTTCACAACCTATCTGACATTCCTATGAACAAACCCCTACCTGCATGGAGGAAAAGAAGGATTGGGGAGGCAACATTGGCTAGGAGGCTTGACCATTTCATGATCAAGATTCCCTCATTGTAGATCCTGCACAGATGTAGACAATGGGTGGGTGTTGGGGGCATCTCAGATCACTCTCCTATATATATGGAGACACTTGGTTCCCATCCAAAGCCAAAACCTCCCTTTAATTCAATCACATTTGGCTACAAGACCCTAGTTTCATCAAGCTAGTAACTGATTTCTAGAAGGCTAATCCTATTTTAGGTCATCAATCCCTCGCTAAGGGTTTCTGCCACAATCTCTCCTAGCTGAACAGGTTAACTATTGTTTGGGTGAAAGAAAAATCACAGAGGGAGGACCGTATTCTCTCTTAGATTGAATCTAAATTGAAATGTCTATTGGATGACAGTAATAGTGTTTTACATCATTGCAAGACAAACTGCACCTCATCAAGCTTGAGAAATCGAAGGAAAAGATTCTAAAAGAGAGAGAGGAAACCTGGAGACTAAAGAGCAAAGCCTTGTGGCTATGTGTTAGGGACAACAACACAAAGTTCTTTCAGAACTATGCCAAGGGTAGAAAGGTCTCAAATACTATTTGGAACCTTCCCTTACCTGATGGAGGTGTGGCAGATTCTTATAGCAAATTATCTTATCTCAACACCTCTCACTTTCAAAACCTTTATATATCCCCTACTTAGACTAACTTAGCTGATATTATCCAAGTTGTTGGCCATTTTCCACATTTTGTGGATGAAGATATGGAGGCAGAGCTCACCTCACCTATTTCGTCTATTGAAGTAGAGGGGACCCTGAAGTGGTTCAAGAAGGACAAAAGCCCTGAGCCGGACAGATGGATGGTTGAATTTTATTTGGTATTTTATGAATCATTGCGAAATAACCTGATCCAAGTGATTGAGGAATGCAGAACTACTAGAAAATTATATGATGCCATTAACTCTACTTTCATTTCTTTAATCCCTAAGATGGATACTCCCTCATCTTTTAGCGGTTTCTGACCCATCTGTCTTTGCAACTGTCTATACAAGATCATTGCAAAAATTATTGCTAATATGATCTGACCCATCCTTTCTCATCATATTTCACCTGAGCAATTTGCTTTCTTGGAGAATCATCAGATCCATGAAGCCATTGGCACAGCCCAGGAAGCTACTCAATTCGGTCAAGAAATCTTAAGGGCATCATATTAGAGATAGATTTTTCCAAAGCATTTGATCATGTCAACTGGTTATACATCAAAATGCTTCTTATGCATCTGGGTTTCCCTCATAGTTTTATCATCTTGATCATGTCCCGTGTTATCTCAAAATATGACCCTGGAAGGTTGTAGACCAGGAAGACCTCAAGTAACTATTTCAAACCTACTTTAGGCTGAGGCTTAGCCTCCTCAACCTGGAAGGGCTCTCTCAAAAGGGTTAATGATTTCGATTATAGTTAAGATGGCTAACTCTTATGAAACAAATGTAAAAATATGAATGGTGGAAACAAATTTACCAACTATCCATTGGGCTTATGGAGTCAACATCATTTCAGTATACAATGGTATTAACCTTACATAGAAGTCAGGGCATTCAGCATTCAACACATTCAGAACATACCAAAAGCATATGGGACTACACAGTCTATGAATGCATACAGGAAGTTAGAGCACTATAAGTGAATTCTAAGTGATTACACATTCATACCACTGCAAATATTAGGAAAATAACAATACCACACATTCTGAACATCAAATCCCTCATGAATCTTGAGAAGCAAAGCCAAACTTGTATTACCAAAACAGAGTATTACATAAGCCAAATCTCAGAGTTTTGTCAATAAATTTCCCAACCTCTTGTACATTGCTCTGTCTCTTATTTATAGAGCTCTTCTACCTGATTGAGATTCCTACTCAAGCATGAGGGGAACTCAAAATCTACTTCTAATGACACCTATTCATCTTTTAACTGCCTATTAAATGTAACAAACTTCAATTACACTTTTCAGAGATCTAAATCAAGTAGGATTCTAACACCATGTTATGCTAATAATAACCTTGGTTACAATGGTTCTCTTTCCTTGACATCTGGTCCCTTTTTAGTTTGGCTATGATGGATGTTTAAGGCTCCATGCTGGTCTTCCATGCCACATCTCCTCCATTGTCCTGAAATATAGGAAACTACCCTTGCTCATCGGTCCTTACAATTTTTGAATCCACACAAACAGGTCCTTCATCTTTGGCTTTCCAAAATGTGACAGATAGCCACGTCCTTGATGTGTTGTCCACCTCCTTTATATTGAAAAGCAAAAACTCCTTTAAGCTGTCTTGGCATATTTTGAACCATGATAAAGGTGCTCACTTTATGACCAAAATTTAAAGTTGGATCCAAAACCATATTTCTCCACCTGCCTTAACCTCGTTGATTGTTGCAGCTTCAGATGATGCCTTGTATATATTCACCTTTCAAAATTTCCCACTTATGTTTCAAAACTGGTTGATTGATATTGGATATTTAGCTTCAGCAGTTTCGTAGCGCGCTACGAAACCGCTGAGCTCTGGTCATCACCTTTAGCAGTTTCGTAGCACACTACGAAACTGCTGAGTTGTTTCAAAAATCACAGTTAACCCAAAACTTTACTATTTGAGCACTTTGCTTGTTAAAACATCTTGCAACTGTCTCAAGACCTTCAAAAATTGAATGGGAATGTTTGGAAAAATTATACCAAGAAAAATTTATCAAAGCTTTGAAATAACTCCCTACTTGAAGTGGGTCCTCTTTATGGAGATCCTTTCTGCTGTTCCAATTTGGTCTTTAAGTCTTCAACTTGTTTTCTCAGTATTTTGATACCAAATCTGAGGTTTATATTGACTTTTCTGATGAATTGAGCTTATTTTATTGTAGGAGTAGTCCAGCTACAGAATTGAACATTAAAGTCAACCACATCAGGGATTTTAAAAGTTTGATCTTCCCATCGAGCCTGCATTTGATTAAAATAAGCCTCCTTAGCTGCAAATTTCCTAACAGTTTTCTTTAGTCTGGCAATCTCAAAGTTGGTAGCTTCCAATTTCTTTTTCAAATTTCCCACACTACCTTCTTCTTGAGTGGCAATTGTCTTGCCCTTATCCTTACTTGAATGAAGTTGTATCTCCTCCCCTGTTTCATCTTCTCTTGGCGACACCTCCTGTACCTGTTTGAACTTCCTTGTTATGGGTCTCCTGGGTTTGAAAACAAATTGCTCAGGTTGATCATCAAACTTAATTTTCTTTGAGGCTTTGACCTTCTTAGCATTCTCTTTTCCTGACTGTATCAAACTAGCTTGAACTAGTGGGGACTCCTCTATGTCAATTGCTTGCAATAAATCATTTAAATCTCCTTTTGAAAACGAACTTTCTTCAATAGCCATTGACTTACCCTTTTCTTTTGCTACCTGGCTTCTTGTTCTTCTTCTTTGAACTCCTTCGCTTGTGCTTGGCTCATGTGCAGTTTCTTTATCCTGAATTTTCTCTTTCAGGGACTGCTGGGGTGTATTCTAAATAATCAGTGGCTTGGAGGATTCTTTTACTTGCTTTATTGCCTTTAACTTTGAAAACCTTTTGGCTCTTGTTTTTGCTTGAGGACCTGTTGTTGAAAGATTTTTTGCAGCTAGAGGGCTGAGATACGTCTGGCTCTTGAAACCAGCTATGAATATGAATGTATCCCAGCCTCTGCCTACCCTTTTAAGTTCATGCAAGACAAGTAACTTAATCAGGCCATGGTGAAACAAAGAAGTTTCACAAGCCTCTTTTCTCAATTGTACCTTGTCACACATTTTGTTCAAACCGCAGAATAAAGAAAAAGGTAGATCAATGGATGCCTTCTCTGTAAAATGCAATAAAAGTTTGAAATGGTACGAATACACCTTGTTATATCTTCCTTCACAGGTCAGGTATTTCTGAATATAGGTGAGAAAATGTGCATAGGGCTCTTTGACATAGCTCCTAGGAACAGACTTGCTCAAATCCAAGTTAACGAATTCCTTCTTTAAAAACTCTTTGCATGGGTTCATGTCAAATTTGAAATTCTTGAACCAATTTTCTTGCCCTCTAGGAATCTTTGTGACTGTGGATATCATGTCTGGTGAGACCTGCAATTCCAACATACTAACCTTTGAGTTTAATCCTGTAAAATTCAATGCAAATTCTTTAGTCACTTGTGCATGACCCCCTTGTAGCTTCTTACAGAAGTTCCAACATCCAGCTTGTTTAAATTCCTTCTCCACATCTTTGTTCTTCAATGTTATATCCAAACCTTTAGGCTCATTTCTTAGACATTTTCCTGATCTTTGTTCTTTCCTTTCTACTGATCCCTCCATGAAATTTCAATGACTTGTAGGCAAGGAATGCTAGCGTTGTTCAAACTGTAAACTCTGCCTCTCTTGAATCCCTGCCTTGCCTGATTTGCTGCCTCGCTTGATGACAATGTTTTTTCAATTTGAAATCTTGCAGATTATAGTTTTTAAAATTGCAATCTTACAGATTTATTACTCATGCAAGGCTTACAATCATCATTAAAAATTGTGCATAGGTGGCTTTCCTTGGAACTTGTATTCTGTGTGTATCAACGAATCTAATGGTTGTGATAATGGAGATGGGTGGTGGGACGTGATATGTGGAGTACATGAACTGACAAAGAATGACGCAGCCATAGATTTACTTAACGGATTTAACATTTGGGGAAAGATTCGCCGCGGAATGCACGAATCTCTGATTTCGCGGTGCGGTCCGTTTAAATTTTGAATGATGCACTGCGAAATCACCTAATAATGTATCGCACTGTGAAAACACTTAATGGGCTTTTGTGCTGTGAAACTACTAAACAGAGTAAATGTGCTGCGAAAACACTTTATAAAGGTTACATGCACTACGCAATTACCTAAAAGGCTTTGTGGTAGTTAACAAAGTAACACATGACTATGAAATCGGTGATGAATAAGGGTAACCGGTGGTAGATAAGAATTCATGCTTGACTCATGACCTCCTAAGACTCAGACTCTAAGGAAAAAACAAAATCAACTTAGACTAACACTGACCTTGGTCATCAAGCTAGTGTGAGAAATTTTGGCATTAGATTTCTTAAGTGATAACATCCTGCATCACATCGGCTTCTTTCAGTGTCTTTATTAATGGATCTGCATCACATTTTTTTCCATGTAGAGAGGGGTCTTAGACAAGGATGCCCTCTATCACACCTCCTCTTTCTTATCATCATGGAAGGTCTCAGTAGACTCCTTATCCAGGAGAAAAGGAATGGTAGACTTTTCGGGCTAAAAGTAATGACCACTGTTACCTCACTCATCTTTTATTTGTGGATGACGTTCTTATTTTCTTCAATGGTAGCATCAGAGACTTAGCATTTTTTTGCAAATTTTGTCTCTCTTTTCACTAGGGCTACCGGTATGTTGGCTAATCACAGGAAATCCACTATCACCCTAGATTTAACTTCCATTCAAGAGTCTCGTTTTTCCCAACATCACTTTCCTTATAACATCCTTCCACTTGATCAAGGCTTCAAATACCTGGGTTTCTGGATCAAACCGTTGAGTCAAAAATCGCTGATTGGAGTTGGTTGGTCATTAAGCTGGAGAAAAGGTTGACTCATTGGAGCCACCATTTTTTATCTCAAGCAGGTAGATTGGTCCTCATCAAATCGGTGGCGGAGGCTATGCCTGTTTTCTGGATGTTTCTAGCTTGGATTCCTAGGAACATACTTGCTCGTCTTCAAGAAATCTGTAGCTGATACCTATGGAATGGGAATCAAGATAATAAGATATTTCCATCTCCACCAAACTTTAACTCCCAGAACTCTGTTTAAAATTCCTGGGTCATATAGACCTAGACCTTCATGGGATTTAGGTTTGCATGCCCTTTCCCATGCCACTAGGGCCCATTTCTTCTTTTCTTCACCTTTCCCCAAGAGAAAGTCTCTTTGAATGTTTCTTATTTGAATACTGACCACTGTTGGTGATGGAATGGATGATTGCATATAGATAGAGATGGTTTGGAGGATAGCCTTAGTGAGAATCATCCTTCCTGCTATATTTAGGGCTTTGTTTTTCCACCTGTTTATTTTTTCTTTCAATTTCTTTAAAACAAGCTCCCAAATGTGCGTGTGCAATGATTTATTAGTGAGGGGAACTCCCATTTACTTCAAGGGCAATGAATCTCTTTGAAAGCCAAAAATTCTGCAAAGATTTCTTTGAATCGAAATATCAGTATTGAAAAAGAAAATATTTGATTTAGTAAGACTTACCTCAGTATCTGCTGCCATAGTAAACTCATGTAGAATTAGCTTGAATGCTTTTGCTTCCTTGACTGTAGGTGTGCCTTGAAGCATAGTATCATCCACAAATTATTGATGTGTCACCATGTATCCTCCTCGAGTGAGTCTTAAACCTTGAATTCTTCCTTCCTCCTTAGTAGTTTTGATTTCTCTACCTAACCCTTCCATAATTAAGATTAAAAGGAAAGGGGAAGACGATCACCTTTCCTGAGACCTCTTCTAGGCTTCAATGTTTTTGAGGGAGAGCCATTGAGAAGAATTGAACAACTAGCAGTGGTAACAAGAGCCATGACCCACTTAATCCAATTATAGTCAAAGCCATATGCTTTTAGTACTGCTCTTATGTACGTCCATCTAAGTTTGTCATAGGCTTTCGCTATGTCAAACTGAATTATCATCCCTGCTTGCTTATTGGTGATGAGTGAATGAACCACTTCATGTGCTTGAATTATGTTACCCAAAATTTGTCTCCCTTCCACATAACATGTTTTCTCCTCAGACACCAGGGTGGGGAGGAGAGGTTTGACTCTATTAGCAATTACTTTCGATATTACTTTGTACACCACGTTGCATAATGCTATAGGTCTAAATCTGTTCGGAGAGGTGGCCTTTTTCTGATTGGGGATTAAGGCTATGAAAGATTCATTGAGCACCCTCAAGACTTTTTTAGATTTGTGTGCGTCTTCTGCTACCTCCAGAATATCATGCTTTACAATCCTCCAACATGTCCTGAAAAAGTCCACATTGAAGCCATCTGGGATTGGAGCTTTCCCATTATGCATCTCTGTGATGACTTCCTCAAGATCTTCCTCTATCACTGGTCTGCTAAGATTGTAATTGTCTTCTCTGGAGACCAGTTTAGGAATGTACTATGTAAATTTTTCAATAAACTGTGATCTATCTGCTGTAGTTTCCTCAACAATTCTCTGAAAATGCTGAACTAGAACCTCTTCCATCTCTTCACGAGTGCTTCTTTCTACACCATGATGATCCGTAAGTTTCACAATTATGTTGTTGTTTCTATGAGCTATGGTGGATCTGTGAAAGAATTTGGTGTTTCACTTCACTTCATTAATCCATTGGACTCTCGATTTTTTTCTCCAGAATATTTCCTCTTGTAGACATCTATTTTCCCATTCATGCTGAAGTGGATCTGCTATCTCTTTCCTTTCCTCTGTGTAGCCTTCTGTGATAAGGATTTGATTTATTTCCTTGAGTTTCTTTTCCACTTCTCCTTTAGCTTTGAAGTTGTTACCAAATTCATTTTTATTCCACTCTTTGAGTCTGCCTTTAATGTGTTTGATCCAGTGATGTATAAGGAACACCTTTGTACCTTGCAGGTGTAGCTCTTCCTTCCACCATTTTTCAACGTTTGCGAGGAAATCTAAGTGCGTGAGCCAAACGTTCTCAAAATTGAAGGGGGTATTCCTTGGTTTACCAATTAAAGAAGCTTCCAATTGGGTAGGCTAGTGGTTTGAACCTCCAAAAAGAAGGATGAACGCTATCAGGGCACTGCCCATGAGTAGAAGTTCCTCTGAGATAATAAATGTGTCTAATTTTGAGGCTGCTTTGGTAGAGCCACCTCTTTTGTTATTCCAAGTGAAAATACCATTACTAATGTCCATATCAACCAATTTCATATTCGTGAGAAAGTTCTGGAAGGCAACTGAATCTCTACCAAGTGTTCTAGTTCCCCCTTTCTTCTCCGTGAGTGATTTTATCATGTTAAAATCCCCCCTAGAATCCAGGGTAAAGCTTGGTATCTCTTTTTCATATCTTTTAGTGTAGTGAGGAGCCAAATTTTTCCCTCCACTAGTTGAGGACCATAGACATTGGTGATCATGTAACACTACCTGTCACCTATAGGTTGGATAATCAAGGAGGGTGGTGTCTGGACACCTCCACGTCAAGCATACCGAATTTGTGCAGATCCCATAGAGTGGGAATGCCACCAACAGATTTATTTGCCTTGAACTCAAGATATTCATATCTATTTAGCCATTTTCTATGTTTTTCTCTGACCTTCTCCACTGAGCATTTGGTTTCTTGTATAAACACTATGTCAGGTTTTTTCTCTTTGATCTTATTTCTTAGATTCCTCTGTTTTCTTCTACTGCCTAGTCTTCTGATGTTCCAGGTTGTGATATTCATTGAGGTGAGGTTTTGAAAGAGTAACTGGAAAGGTCTCTCATCCTTCCTAAGTCAATCACGATTTTTCCACACTTTAGCAACAATTCTTGCTATCTCTTTCTTCCTCTCTTCCTGCCTGGGTTTTTTGCCAATTTTCCCGTTATTAACCCTATTGTGGAAGCCCCTTATTTTTCTTGGTTTTCATGCCCTATTTTGACTCCTACATCTTTTTGGTGTAACTTGTTAAGGATAATATATTGTACCTTGTCTACTTCCTCCTATGGTATAGAGTTTATTCCCAGGTTTTCTCCTTGTTCTAGAAACTTTTCTAGCTCTAGGTTCTCCCTTTCCAGGATCTCCTGTAAGCCTTGGTCCTCTCTGCCACTTTCACTTTGAGTCATTTCAAGATATTTTTCTATTTCCATGGTGCTCAGTGGGTCTATTGTGTGTTCATTCTATTCTTGTGTGAACTCCATGTTGGTCTCTTGTCCTTTCCCTCTTTCTGCCTGATTCTCTGTTTTCCTTTGGTTGCCCTCAGCTTCATCTCTTTCTTCTAAGATCTCAAATATATTGTGACTTCTTGTTTTGTTATCATTGGGATTATTTTGTATATGCATTCCCCCTCCTTTCCCTTTCCCTCCCACTTTAGTAAAACTTGTATGGTCTTTTTCTTTACTGGTGCTTATATGCTCCTCCCTTTTATTAAGAGGACAATCTCTAAATAGGTGTCCATGCTCATGACATATGCGACATCTGAATGGGATATGCTTATAGTCGACTGTCTAAACCCATTCTTCATCATAGACTTCTAGAATGACCTCATCTGGAAGAGTTCCTGATAGGTCCATCTCCACACATATACGAGCATAGGAGGTATACTTACCTCATAGTGTTGCCTCTGAAATCTTTAAAAAATGACCTAATTTATTACCTATAGCTTTTAAAGACTCTGGAATCCAATAATATAGAGGTAAGGAGTAGAGTTTAATCCATACCCATACTGATGTGAATGTTTCTCGCTCCGGCACAAAGTTCATCGTCCATGGCTGCATATATAGACCAACTGCCGCGTAGAAGTATGGTCCTCCTTCAAAAATCCTATCTCTGTCCTCCATGTTCATGAACACCACTGTGAATAAACCTTTCGATCCAAGATGTATATTTAACTTCCCTTTTGGTTTCCATTTATATTTTATCCAAGTGTACAGTGCTTTCTGTGTCGACCAGGTTCCCATAAACTTGCATATTATAGCATAGTTTTCCATATGATCCCTATGCTCTTGCAGGGCTGGATCATTCAATGTTACTCGCAGCTTAGTATTGGTCTTGGGTTTACATAGGCCCATCTTGGTTCTATTCTCTGTTCCCTAACTTCTATCTTCTGCTTTCTCCTCCTGCTGGTCTTCCTCGTGGGTCCCTTGCTCTGCATGGGTATTGTTGCCTTCCGCCTTCTGGGTTTCAGTATTTTTTGTCATGTCCTCTGAGGAGTGTAGAGGCTTGTTTTTTTCCCCACCCTTCCTCTGTTTGAAACTAGATTGTTGTAGGAGGGAGTGGAGCTCCCTGCTCCCTGTGATTCCACGGTTAGCTGTTTACGTCTATCACTTCCTATGTTAAACCCTAGAACCAGGTCTTCTTCCTTTGCCGTTTTTTTCTTACATCGTTCGTCACCTAAAAAGAAACTCAAAAATTCTCATGTTTCACATATGTCGTGTCAACTCCCTGGGACCCCTATTTTACCCTTCATTGCAATTAATTTTATTTTTAATATTTAATGTAGTTTTGGGTTATTTTGGCACCATTCAAACTTAAGGTAGGTAAATTAAATTATTAAAAAAATTGTGGGTGCCTAGTCACACCTGTATCTCTTTTGAATTTTAAAGGATTTTTATCGCCATACACGTATGACATGGAAATTCAATGTTAATTATTTAAAATCAAATTTCCTCTAATTGAATGTAAGCAAGTGTGCACTCCAAGAATTCTTTTTGGTGTACACTCCATTAATTTGGAGTCTCTATAATTGACCAATACATTGACACATATTCCAATATGCCATTTAAAATGACATATATCACAATGTATATAAATATATTTGTGAGAGGACATGTCCATGAAAGGAGGTGTACCCTCCAAGAATGCTACTTAGGGTACACCCCCATGATGTGCAGTATCTATCATTCACCAATATATTGACACATATTGCAACATGCCATGTAAAATGGAATATATCCCAATGTGCATAAATCTATTTCTATGTACATATAAATATCCTAAAGTTGTATTACATATATCAATGTAGTGCCATGATAAGTACAACAATCTCAAGGCATGCTACATGCTATTTGGAACTCATGGAAAAGGAGTCAATGCGGTACTAACACATGAGACTAACACCTAGAGTGGCTAGCCCAACCCATTTAAAAGTAATTAAGTGATGCATAAGAAGTGATCTATTAAGGGTCAAATACTATATATATATATATATATATATATATATATATATATATATAATATATATATATATATATATAGAAATATATATAATATATATATAATATTCTAACAAGGCTGCAAATTAATGGAAATTGTGGCATGATTTTGGTAAAATCAAACTAAATTCTTTGAAAATCATAGCTATAGTTGTAAATCTTGAAGATTCTAGGTGGCCTAGGGGATTTTGATTGTGATGAATCCATTTCTACGATAAGAAACAAGATTCAAACTGCAAATTAGACACAACACTTATATATAAATTATTTTATATAAAATATTATAATAAATAAGAAGTTATTAAAAATATATAATACTTTAAAAGCAAAAAAAATCTAAATTTAAGTAAAAGTAAAAATAATAAACAAAAATAAAAGTAAACAAAATTTTTTGGAATCATAAGTTTTGAGTCTATATCCCAAAAAATTTACCAAAATAACTACCTCATAATTGAGTCCAACAACTCAGAATGAGTGGTCAAAAAGACTAAGTAATGACTACATGTAAGAGGATATTTGGATGAATACAGGTATGCTCTCCAATAATTCTGCTTCGTCATTTTCTAATACATTGACACATACTCCAATATAATTCCATGTAAAAAGGCTTGGATCCCAATGTATATGAATCTTTTGTGAGAAAATATGCCATGGACCCAAGTGTTCCCTCCAAGAATGCTCCTATGCCCCTCTTTAGAGGCCCATGTTGTGGAGTCTTTATCATTGTCCAATACAATGACAAATATTCCAATATGCCATGTAACATGGCATAGATCCCAATGTATATAAATATATTTGTGTGATGAGTCCTTATCATTGTCCAACACATTGAAAAATATTCCAATATTCCATGTAAAATGGCATAGATCTTGATATATATAAATGTATTTGTGAGATGATATGTCCATGAAAGAAAATGTACCCTTCAACAATGATCTTTGGGGTACACACCCACTTTGTCATTGTCCAATAAATTGGCACATATCCCAATATGCCATGTAAAATGTCATAGGTCCCAATGTATATAAATTTATTTGGGGAGGCCACAATTAATCCTCAAAAATAATTGAAATTCTACCATGATTTGGAAAAAATGGGATGAGACATTTTTGAAATTTGCCAACATTTTCTATTTGGGTATCCAAGGGGTTCTTGATGGTGTTGAATCCATTTCCACCAACTTCTATATTTTTTTAAAATTTTGTTCTTGAAACTATTTCCACCAACTCCCATCTTTTTTAAAAAATTTCTTCACTTTGTGTTGAGGGAAATGTTCCCCTAGGGCTTTTGGGTTGAAACCCTAGCAGACTGAAAGTTGTATATATAGAGAAACACACATTCACACAACCATTATGCTATTATAAGCAAATTCTATAATAAGAGGGGGCGTACGTTAGGTCCTACATTTAAGAAGGTCCTTTAGGGTCCAAACTCTTCTTCAAGTTCATTTTGCTCCTTTGTCTTGTAAAACAACCAATTCCAAAGAACACAACAGTATATGGACAAAAGCTTATAAAGAAATCATCTTCATGTTATAAAGAAAGGTAGTTAGTTATGAGCTTTAAACAACCATTCACATATGAATTCCAACATGAATATCATAAACATAAAGAAGATTTATATCAGGAACCAAGACATGTTTCTTTTATTATAGACAAATAAAATGTAGAAGAGGAATAATTTCACCCGAGTCACCTTTCGTAGGCTCCAAGCAGAGCTTCCTTCCAGATCCGTCCAGCCTCAAGCCTTTAGCAAACTCCTTCCATGACTTACTCCATGATGTCATAAGTAGTGGATGAACATCAACACACAAGGAAACAAGGGTTTCTTGTACAAATGGGGGAAGTGCAGAAGGCACAAGGGTCTTTAGACCTGGTCAGGGGAAAAGTCTCAGTATAATAACCTTTCTCTCTCTTCTCTCCTCCTTTAGGTCTTCCCTTCGAGGTTTTTTTATACCTCTCCCAAAGTAGTTTTTTAGTTGGGAGTTGGTTGGGAACAGTTGGGCCACAGTCACTAACACATGATCAGCAGGTAAAACCCACGACCTCCGCCCGAAATTAAGGAGTTTTATATTTTGTTAAGTGTTTTAATACATATACGCGGGTTGGGTATATGCCTACCCGCGTATACACGTGTTTAACTCAGGGAAAATTCGCGTATAAGGGATAAAACACTGTTTTTTAAATTTTAGACCAGGTCTGGAAGGAGGGGTTGCCCTAGGCCGTGAGTGCAGCATCACAAACCATAAGAGTGATATTTGGAGCTATATCAGATGCCCCCTAATACATGAGGTCAAAAGGGGTACATGATGGTCGAAATGTATTAAGCAAGTACATGGAAAGGAAATCTGTCAAAAAATGAGGAGGACTTCACCAGAATTCAGCCTGCCAAGCCACAAAAGGAGATGAGAAAGAAACATTGTCTGAGGTGAGCATACCCATGCTCAGAGAAAGAAAAGAATGTCCACATATCAAGTACAAGCGGATCCATTAAGTATACACGTATAAATGACTGGAAAATACATAATGGATCATCTGATCATGATTGAACAAGTACATGTCTGAATATCACATATAAGACTGTCAATGATGCTAAAAAATGCAACGGATCACTGATATCAAAGACTGATCCCAAAAGGTACCTACTGAACATGATGGAAAAGGATGGTACTACACCGCAAACGCAGGTGCCAGCATATGGAATGTCGCCATGACTGACTGCAACATATAAGGTGGAGTGGTATCAACTAGCAGCAACAGGAGAAACTGTCAAGTGAACCAATGAATGCTTATAAAACATGAGGTCTTCACCGACCGCCGTGGTACATTTCTACACCATGGGACTAAATGATCTGAAGTCGACCATGTGAGAAATCATTTGATTACCAATCATTAATGTATACCATTAACAAACGCGAGACTACTCACCGATAATGATAATGAGCATCAAGGTACCCAGTACATTCTAACAAGTGTGAATAGATGAGCTCGAGTCGAACACCTGTAAGAATCTATCGATCAGGAGACAATGATGGTTTCCCACTGTTGATAGCAAAGGATCTGCCACTAATGACTGCAAACCCCAACGTACTGCCAAATGGACTCTAGATCTTTGCCCCAGAGCAATGAGTCGGAGTCGATAGGGAAAGATCTGCTAGAAGGAAGGAATTAAGGCATCCTTCATCAATAGAGCACGAGTGTAACCCGTAGGCCAATAATATTGAAGGAATCAGATGAAAGAGATGTAGTAACCCAACTAAAGTACATTTCCAGCGTACACAAGATGTGGCTAGCACACGACAGAAACCCTTTTAACCAACCAATAATGAAAGCTGACACAGAGGTGAGGTATCGACCAATAGGGTCAAATGGAAACCAAGGTATTGCACGAATCCCAATGTGTGATAATGTAAGCTGATGTTGAACACTAGGGAAACCACTCAATCAAAGACCCATGATACTGATCGATGTTGAGCACAAGGTGACGTATCAATAATGAAAATAGGGCCAGGGTGCAGCTCTAGGCCTGTCCTCAGAGCAAGATGTCGTCGTCGATAAGGACAAGATCTGCTGGCAAGAAGTCAATGGAGACCTTCTCAAACCGGCATGAGTAAAGGACCAATATAGATGATGTGATAATAGACATGACACTAAGAAACAGGGATGGCCGACTGAAAAATGAGTCAAGAGACACCATAGAGAGGCCGACTCAGGCTAACTTCCCTTGAACAAAAGCACGACTCAATGTGACTATGTGGCAGCATATGATAACTCTGTATAAGTTCGTCATGCAGGAGGCACGAACGAACCCTCCATATGATTG
>APFE030953153.1:0-86080 GCA_000404065.3 Pinus taeda | reverse complement strand
ATCCAAGAATTGTTCATTTATGTAATGTAAAGGAGGTTTCCCCCTCGAAGAGGCTGAATTATAAGGCGTTGATCTATCTTTTCTATCTTTTCTTGAGCTGGTTTCATAACAGGAGATCTGTTGAACAGGTTTGGCATGACATAATGCAATCTTGTGACTACTCCAATGGAACATAACTTAAAGCTCACAGTAATTGAAGGAAAAGAATTTGAGGATGCAACAAAGTATAGACAGCTTGTAGGAAGTCTCAACTACCTAACTACTACTAGACCAGACATTTCGTTTGCTATTGGAATCCTCTCCAGGTTTATGAAAAAACCTTGTGAGGGACATTGGTCTGCTGCAAAAGGAGTTCTAAAGTACTTGAATGGAACTCAAGACTTTGGAATCAAGTATACATAGGTGGGTAACTTCAGCTTGATTGGATACTCTGATTTAGACTTCGATGGAGACAAAGAAACTGGGGTATCTACTTCAAGTTATGCTATGAGTCTTGGATCAAGAGTTGTCTCCTGGACATGACACAAACAATCAGTTCCAGCAGATTCCACAACAGAGGCAGAATATGTTGCAACAAATGAGGCAATAAAAGAAATTTTGTGGCTCAAGAAAATTCTTGAATATTTGCAAGTAAAATAAGTACAATAAACTCTACTCATGATTGACAATGCCTTGGCAATAAAGTTGGCCAAGAACCCAAAGTTTCATGATCGAACAAAGCACATCAATACTAAATATCATCTGATTTTACATCATGTTGAGGTCAAAACAATCCATCTTTGCCATTGTTCCACTAATGAGCAAATTGCAGACATCTTTACCAAAGCGCTTGGAAGAGAAAAGCTTGAAAGATTAATAACGATGCTTGGACTCACCAACATCCTTTCAGAGTAAGGGGGGGAATGTTGAGACCTAATCATCAGGATTGGGTGAACAACTGTAATTGATGTAAATAAATAATAGCAAATATGAAGTGTCACCGGGAGATGAAATGAACAGTCTCTCCCTCATGTATATAATAAAGACCAACCTGAATCAATATTATGAATTGTTTTGAGGAGTTACCTCCTGGTTTGACAAATTCATTACTGAAAATCCATCTATTTCACTTTGTTATAAGCATTACACACTCATTCAATCACCTTTAATTGGAAAATTGGTCCAATACAATCCATTCAGAGCCATTACTTAAATGGAAAAACAGTCGTCTTAAGGTCCGGACCAAGTGGTTTTCCTCTAGTGTTGAAATAATGATTTTTGAGGCCTCAACACGTTTTGGTGCTAGAAGGAGGGAATGCAGACTATGAATGGAAGGTAAGTCCAATCCAAAAACAAAAGACCATTCTAAGAGTCATTGTTCCTCCAAATCTCCTACAACTTCCAGATCCCCTTCAGAATCTCCTACTTTTAGATCAAGAGTTGTAAAATCACCTCCCAAGTCTTCTAGAATACTTCCTTAGATAATCCATATGGATGATACTCTAGAATCACTAGAAATTATAACTTTGATAAAGAAATTGGAAGACGTCTCCATTTCAACAAAAAAATCATGAATCACCCAAAGATTCTAAAGGAAGAATAACTTCTATTTTTCAAGGAAATGGTATTTTAACTCGATCCCAAAGTGAAAAACTTGGCATCTCACCATTTCAATTTCCACTTCAATCCCATCAAACGAGAACTACTACATCAAATTCCCAAACATCTACTAGTGAGATTACCTCATTCTCTCATTCACCTACATCTCCATTTCTTCCTTTTTCATTTCCTTTCTCTCTACGGTTCACTTCATTTATTTCCATTTCCTCTACCAAAACAACTAGTGCTACCTCAAGCAGTACTATCACAACTACCAGTTCTTATTTCATCCCATACACCTCCCCAACTATTACAATGGCAGTTAGACCATGGTCAAATCTAGGAGCTATTCAAATGCCAACACTACTTCATCCTCTACCAAAACATCCTGAAAGATGGATTCGCAAATTCAATCCTGATGATGCGTTACTTGCTAAAGAGCACCTTCATAATTATATGTTAGTCATCAATCTCAAGGAGGTAGATGAAGAAGACATTGTTGTCAGATTATTCCCGTACACTCTTACAGGATCAGCAGGGTCTTGGTACTTTTCATTACCAACTAATTCTATTACTAGTTGGGATATTTTTGAAGAACTATTTTTTACTAAATTTGGTGATGATAGCTCAACCGCATCTCTTATCAATGACATTTCCAATTTAAAAACAAATTCATGGGAAAAGATAAAAGATATCAATTCTAGATTTAACAAATTGTTAAATAAAATCCTAGCTACTTCTAGACCTGGTGTAAATGCACAAATTGAATGGTATATTTAATCTCTTCCTTCTAACATAGAATTTTTGTAGATAAAGCTAATAAAAATACCTTGGCAGATAACATGAAACAAATTGTGTCTATAGAGAAAGGGACACATGCACTAGAAAGGAAAAAAGACCAGGAAGACATAAAATTAAAAAGAGTTACATTTAAGGATGAAGCCAAAAAGAAAGCACCTAAATATCCCTTTGATCTTGAAGGCTTACAACAAGTCCTTAAAACTTTATCTAACGAGATGGTAGAGATCAAAAAACAAGTAGTTGATCCTCTTCCAAAAAACCTTTTAGACCATTCAGAAGAAATCAACCACCTAATCTACAACCTCCAAACACGATCTTTAATGTAGAAATTGATGATGAAGATGAGGAAGAAGCAGCATTTTCTGCTGATGAATCCTAAGATGAACAAATAGCTGAGTTAAATGGAATGTGGGATTTTATTCTTCCTATTTCTAATAGTGAAAATGAATATGAAGCATTACCTGTTAGCACAAGTATTAAAAGTCTAGATGATCCTATGCAACCAATTCAAAAACATAAACCTTCAACTTCCACTACTAAAGATAAAGCTACTATTAAAAAATTCCACTTCTACTTCTCCCCAAGTAATTCCATCTTCATTCAATTCTCCATATTCACCCAGAACCTCAGTAGTTTTAGATACTATTGAGTACAATATAATTGAGGATATGAAGAAAATAAAAGAAAAAATTTCCCTTCATGAACTCACTAAACTCAAACAAAAACATAAATTTTTACTAAAAGAATTGAATGCAATACATGCTTCTCCTCTTCCTACTACTATGGTATCCAAAGCTTCTAACATAATGGTTAAACCTCCTTGTCATCCATTATTTGATTCCGCTTATTCTATTCTGATAGGTGACAAGTCTAACTCACATACTCCACCTTTTCTTTTGAATTTTGAAATATTTAATAAAAATGTGCATAACTTCTTGGTAGATTCAGGGGCATCTTCATATATCATGTCATATTCAGTTTGTCTAAAATTAAAAATGTCACCCTAGAAAACACTAGTACTTCTTTTTTTCGCTCTTAGTGAAGGGAAACTTTTAGGATTCATTGTGTCAAAAAATGGAATTTACATTGACCTTGATAGAATAAAAGAAACTTGAGAAATTCCTCCACCATATAACAAAAAAAGCATGCAATCATTTTTTGGACAAGTCAATTTTGTCAAAAGCTTTGTCCCTTATTTCTCACAAATTATTTTTCCTTTACAACAAATGATTAAGAAAAATGCAGTTTTCAAATCGGGTCATCATGAAAAGCAAGCATTCGATTTAATCAAACAGGCAATTATCAATGCTCCTTATTTAAATACTCTAAATTTCTCTATCATTTCATCATATATACCTTTTCTTCTTCAACATCTTATGCCATTGTTTTGACGCAAATCAATAATCAAAAAATTGAAGCACCCATATCATTTTTCAGTTCAAATTTTCAGGGTGCTGAATTGAATTATTCAGAAGTAGAAAAACAGGCATTTGTTGTATATAAATTTGTAAAGCATTTTAGACCTTTTCTTTTAAAAACACACACGAAAGTAATAGTCTCATTCCTAGCAGTGAGGCAATTATAATGCAAAAAGAATTAGAAGAAAAGAGAGAAAATTGGCTAACAGCTCTACAAGAATATGATATTGAAATAAAACCATCCAAAATTGTTAGAGGGCAAGGTTTCTGCAAGCTTCTTATAGAAGAATCCAACATACTAGCCGAAGGGGACACATGTAAAAATGAACACATTTCTGAGGTAAGTGTAATTGATGTTAATTCCCAATATGCTGATTTAATTTTTTATTTAAAAAATGGATATGCTCCTCCTGAACTCAATTATAAAAGAAAAGGAGCTTTACAATTAAAAGCAAGTTATTATGAGATTGTTGATAACATTTTATTTAGGAGAAACTATGATTCCATATTGTTAAGATGCTTAGAAAATTCTGAGGCACCGACAGTTTTGTAGGAACTTCATGATGGACCAGTAGGAGGACACTTTGGAGGAGATACTACAACACACAAAATCTTACATACTAGATACTATTGGCTCACTCTCTTCAAAGATACACATGTATATGTGAGGAAATGAAAAACATGCCAAATTGATTCTGGAAGGCAAAGGAAACCAGCTTTTCCTCTGCAGCCAACCAACATTGAACAACTTTTCGAACAATGGGGACTGGACATCATAGGTGAGATCGTTCCCCATTCTTCTAAACAACATAGATATATTTTGACTACTACATATTACTTCACTAAGTGGGTGGAAGCAATTCTGCTAAAGGTAGTCAATTCTGAATCTGTTATTGAATTTATCGATTAATTTATCATTATAGCAATTGGTTTGCCTTCTGCACTTATATTTGATAATGCATCTTATTTTTCGAGTACCATTATGATTGAATTTGTAATTAGGAGAGGTTTTAAACTCAAATATTCTGCTAATTACTATCCCCAGGGAAACGTTTTGGCAGAATCCACTAATAAAAATCTCCTTAGAATAATTAAAAGAAATGTAGATCAAAATCAAAGAAAATGGCATAAAGATTTAATATTTTCTCCATTTAACCTAGTCTATGGGAAGGAAGCCATTATTCCATCACATTTAGTTCTTCCTTCATTAGCCCTAGTTCAATTTATTGAAGAAACACCTTCTTCTTCACTGCAATTAAGAAATTCACAAATCCTAAAACTAAAAGAAGAAAGGATAAAGGCCAAACTCACACACACCAAACATCAACAGATGGTGAAAAGATTCTTTTGATGCAAGTTCAATCATACAATGATCCTTCCAAGTTGGAGATCTAGTTCTTAAGTGGGACAAAGTACACGAAGAAAAAGGGAAACATACCAAATTTTGGAAATTATGGCTTGGTCCATTTTAGATTGTTGAATAGATAAGCCCATCTACATTTATACTTCAATATTTATTAGTAAAGAGAGATTATCTTCCTTTAAATGGGCCCATCTTAAAGAAATTATTTCTTAATTTATTTAAAAAATAAATAAATAAACAAAAAAATAGAATAAAGAATAAAATATTGTAAAAAATCACTCCCATTGTACATTGCTCTACAATTTATTTTTTTCCTTTTACAATTTTTTTTAAATAAAATGTTAAATAATACTCTATTGACTTTTCAAACATCTCTTGAAGTTATTTTTGTTTTTTTATTTTGAAGGTAGGAATTTTTAAGAAGTGATTACCAAAATTGAAAATTAGATAAAAATTATAGAACTCTGAAAATATTTTTCATTAAGTTGTAAAATCTTTTTAAAAACCTCGAAAAATTATATCCTTTTACTTTAGTTTCAGTTAGAAAAAGGTTATCCATAAAAGGTAAAGACCATCTTATGACTTAAATACTTTCAACTCGGATTTGTCATCCAAAACTCTTAAGGAGTCAATGATCCTCCCCATCCATTAAAAAGAGAATTTTTAGAGTGTAATTCTAAAATATAATAAATATAAAAGGATAAGAGGTCTCATCATGAGTTTGCTTACCATGTTCATAGGGAACCAATTAAACTGACATTACCACTCTGAACACCAAATCTGGGCAATGGTTTATGATTTTTAATTATGCAACAAGGGGTCTCATCATGAGCCAACTTCTTCAGTTTAATTATTACCGATGAATGGCATTGTCATTATCTGGCCACCAAACCAGGACAATGGTTTTTTAGCATCAAAAAGAAAAGAAAAGAAAAAATAAAATTTACCTCTAATTATTGTAGTATTAAATGGATGGGATACTAGATTGTTGTTGGTTAAAAGGTAACCCTCTCAAGGCTAGGAATGCATGCTGGTAGCATTGGCTCTACATATGACGAACAAGTACATTTTAAGCCAAGTCGTAAAAGGGCCCCTACTTTATTTTTATAATCTGATTAATGATTGATACAAGTAAATGAGTTTTTTTCATTCAAAAAAGGTTTTTAAAAGAGATTGCAATTTAATGAGTTTTATAGTCAGGGTAATTTTATTTATCTAAATGTTTTGAAAATTAGTTTTCACTTCTTAGATTATTCTTACTGAGTTTGGAAAATTTCATCTATCAGAAATACTGGTTCTTCCGGTGAATCGCCAATTGTTGTAGTATTCAACATTCCCCCATTTTAATATATTATAAATTTCCTATGAAATTTATTATATTAAAATAGGGACCTTTCAATTTTAGAAAAATATTATAATCAAAGTTTAATACTTAGGATTTTTAATTAAAACCCAAGTATTATAGCTTGATTATCCTAAAAAACCAAATTAAATAGCCCCCCGCAACTAAGACATATACCCAGGCTTTAAAAAACCTTAAGTAATAAATAAAATGGGTTATTTAATTTAAAAAACAAAATAAATTAGAGTTTTTGATCCCCTAAGGTTGAACTCCTCACAAACACCAACACTCTGGTATACCCTGCATCGCAAATAATAAAAGTTACTAATGACAAAGACTTCCCTACACTACTCCATAATTGCAATTACGATTAGACCGGACCTAAAGGGAAAATATACATCTCAATTCATAATTCCCTACGTCCATGACTATCGCAATAAACCACAAAAGCTTAAGTCCTGCCTCCTTCCTATTATGACTAGACCGAACCTGACAGGAAAATCAACTGTAATCTATAAAATCCCACATCCATAGGTCATTGCAAATTTCATTAGACCAAGCATTATGCCCCTTCCCAATTGTGATATGCAATATAGTTGGACATGCCATGATTATAAAACATGTTTAAATTAAATATCGCGTTCGTGCAATCACAAAATTCCAAGAGTCATGCTTGATTTGAATTGCGATTGAGATATGATCCTGATTGCTGATTGCAATATGATGTCAGTAGTGACATCAGTTCCACGTCGTCTATCATGTCACCTGCCACATCACTTATCGCCTGCCACGTTCCATGTCATCGTTCCACATCATCCGCCATGTCATAGTGACATCACCATGACATCATCCTGCATATTATAAATCGCAGGACTTTTGGCCACCTCTTATAGTCTGCAACTCTGAACGTCGATTGTGATAATCTTGTGTGTTGCGATATGCGATAAAGCCCCAGACTCGATAGAATTATACACTACAATTCATTTAATCCACACATCTGTGCCTATCGCAAATAAAAAAGGATCACCATATCACTACCTCCTATTGTATCCCGATTGTGATATAAGATTAGGCTCAGACCTGACGAGATTATAAAATCCATACCATAAAACCCCACATGAAGAGCTATTACAGTTACCAACGGGTCCTACCTCATGCCAATTGCGATAAAGCCTAGGACCCGATGATATTATTCACACCAATCCATAAATTCCAGTGTCCATGCAATCAAAAAAGTCATGGACCTTAAGCCATTCCTCCTCTACCCATTCTAATTGCAATTTGGTCTTATTCGAATTTTTGTTTATTTCAGTAGGGATTCTTCTTTCTTGAAATATGACGATAATTCAACCCTTGGTCTAAAAGCGATTGCAATTTTGCAATAAAACTGTAAAAGTCAAACTTGTCTTACCACAAACCTCACTCTACATGACTCCATGAGGGTTGTGTTTGGAATTTATTACGAGTCTATGTTTTTCCTCATTTCCTGCAAAGGTGATTTTTTTCAAATAAAACTTGTTTATCAGTTTCATTTATTTCAAGCTTATTGATTCTTGTTTTTCTTGTTCAAGTCCATGACAGAAGAGGAAAGTTGTGCTGACAAGTAGCAGTTCAACTCAAATAGATAGGCAAGGATCGAGATAATCTGATGGAACAAACAAAGCTAATAAAGACAACAAATCACATTCAGAAATTTCCACCAAAAAAGTGTTTTCCTTTAAGCGTTGTTGAAGGGATCTGTTTAAATGCCCTCAACACTCTACACAATAGATGAAGTTGTTTTCTGCTATGTAAGCTTACTCGTTGTATGAAATAAAGGTCCTAAATTTTATGAAGAAATGATTACGAAATCTCGCATTATTGTACTTTCATACTTTCCTCAATAGAACGACTGGAACATTATTTTTTCGAATTTTCATAAAGAATTTTGAGAAGTTGCACTACTGTACTCCCGGAATCATCTTTGTGAGAAGGACTAAATTGTTGCTATTTATTTTATGAGCTGAGCGAAGTGCATATAGTATTTTTATCATTGTTTCTCAGTTTTCTTCATAAGTAAATAGTAAATTTATCTTTTCAGATTGGTTATTACTTGATATTTAAAGAACAACGTTACATGTATTCACCATTGATCATGCTGCCATTGATATTTGTATACATGCTAAGCAATTTGCTTTGATATTCTAAATGCGATATGAGTTTACACATTATTTTGATTAACTATTTAATCAAACTAATCATCTTGAAATAGTTTCATTTCCATTGGTGTTTGAGCAATCTATTTTGTCATTCACTAAGGAAAATCATTATAGATTGCATCTAGATAAAAGTTAAACAATCCTGGGTTATAGAATAGATTAATGTATATAGTTTTCCATTTAATTCATTACTGTGAATCCATATATTTCACTTCACTATAAGCATTACACACTTATTCAATCACCTTTCATTGGGAAGTTGGTCCCATACTATCTAGTCAGAGCCACTACTTAAATGGAAAAGGAGTTTTGTTAATGTCTAGACTAGGTGGTTTTCCCCCTGTGTTGAAGCAGTGATTTTTGAGGCCTCAACAAAAAGTTATAGTAATCATTGAGTTACTTGGATTAGTTTTCTTATTCCCAAATCTAGATTTCTAGAAGTGCTTTGTGGCAAATAACAATAGATATCTGATAATTTTTAGAGCATGATAATGAGCTTCAATCGATTTGATTCTAATTGAATTAGATCACAAAACATTCTATTTATTAATAAAAATTACCCCATTTCATTTTCACTTGATTAGGTTAGGCATTTGAGAGATTTACTAGCTCACTAATTCTCGAATTTCTAGATTTTAAACTAGTAATTTTCTGTTATTTTTTAGCATGGGTTAACAGAGGTATTTTTGAGTGATTCCACTTAGAATGGAGACCTAAGACATGCTAGTAAACAAAAAATAATTTCCCATCCAGTTTTTATGTTATTTTCTTGGTCATTCAGTGAATTATAGTTTCCTGTAGTAAATCTGCAGTGTCTTGTAGTAACTACAAGATCTCCTATAGCATCCTTCCAAAATGTATATTCTTGAACAAATTCACTCAAGAATGTTTTTTATTGTCCCTTAAGGTTTAATCAAGACCCCTAAGATATAAATCAATTATTAGGGAAGACTAAAGACCACTTAGAACTTGCCTCTTTACCCATGAAAAACATTTTAGCGATTCGGGATAATGGGCATATTTATGAAATGGATAATACAATGATGATTGCCACATCCAATGAACTTTGTTAATGGACCTAAACTCTTTGAAATGTAATTATTGACATTTTCTTCATGATATTTACCTTATGAAATTAGTATAGGTTTCTTTCCTGGTATTTTCTTTCTTGTAATAGGTTAAGGTTTCCATTTTGAGCATTTCATTTTATGCAATTCGTTTAGGATCTGATTTTACTACAATCATTCCATTACATCATGACATAAAAGGAAAGACACATTTTATGTTGCACATATATTACTGATACCTCTTAAGTTTGTATGAACCCTGGGTTGATAATTAAAGTTGGTAGTCTTGGGAGTTGTAGCATTCATGTTGCAACACTGAGGCTCATCATGTTTTGGAGGCTTGTCACCATGTTAGAATCAACAAAGCAAGACAAGACACCTTTGGCCCCATTTCAGAGAAGAAAAAACCTTCTATAGGATACTTAGATAGTCCTACAAGAAACTTTTTCAGCATTACAAGAAACACAGAAAAAGCAACAGGAATGATAGCAAGGACAGAGGGAAGGCAAGGAAGCAGCAACACAAGTGTAGGAGGGGGAGGATTCTCCAAAGACATGTAAGGGACAATCCCAAGAGTTGCAGGAACCTAGCCCACAACCCAATATGAGCTCTTATTACACATTCATTGAGGGAGGAAGAGTAATACCACATAAATTTTCCATCCCTCTATTCTTTGTGCTTGAGAAAGAGAGAGGAAGGACACATCGCTGGATGTAAATTGCCAAATCAAAGAAGGTAGAGAATGTGGGCCATATTGAAGAGAAGCTACTGGATATGGGCAGACAGTTGAGTAGGATAACGGACAGGGAATGAATTATGAGATCTCAACTAGAGGTAAGAAACACATGGCTAAGGAGGCAGTTATAGTAAAGAGAGAGCCAAATGGCCACCATGAGAATACTCTCCATGGAGTCACTCCAGTGTAGGATGCCACAAAAATCATATGCCCTTTACCTTGAAGATAAATGCCTTCAATTTTAGATAAAGACACTAGCACAATAGGGGACTATGCATTTCCAAGACTATAGGTGGTTCATTGAACTATGTGACAAAAGCACCCTAGAGGATAAGGCCAAGATATCTGAATTCTACTTGCACAACTTGGCCTTAATAGAATTGAATGTGTGGGACCCCAATGCAAATATGGGGGACTTACAACTAATGGCCCTTGAATCATGGATGAGTTATAAGGAGGCCAGGGCTAAGGAGGTGAAGAGGGTGTTGGAAATAGAAGAAAAAGATTCCCTTTACGTCAAAGAAGAACAGATAAATTCAATGGTTTTCATTAGCACCCACAACATCATTGCCAATGAACCCTGGCTTGCACCAAGATACCTAGCTACACGAGAGCAAGCAATCACACATTTTGAGAACACCTTGAGATTTCTAGGGAATGAAATCCAACAAGCATGCCAAAGGAGATGGGGCGCCCTACCATACAGCCTAAGGATTAGGGAGTATCATTCCCTTGAAAGGATGAGAGATGCACTAGAAAGGACCCCACTATATAAGAATGCACTCCAGAGACTCAAAATCAATTGGATTGGATTGAAACCCAGTCCACCCTTGCTATTAGGTATGCTAGAAGGTAGAAAGGAGGAAGAGGAAACAAAGCAATGGGAGGAAATAGAGAAGCAAGTAGGGTTTTATCCATAAGAACAAACTCCATCAACATAGGCAGGGGATGTCAGAGAGGCCACAAGAGCAATGAAAGACATGGGCATAGACTAAGTTGCTCAGAGGATGAGAAACACTTTCAATAGGGGGTTATGATGTAGCTGATCAATAGGTAAATTATATGGGCCTTAATTCCACTCTCAAGATTATCAAAATAAAATTTTCTCACATTTATTTACATATTTTATTATATTTTTCTAAGTGAGAAGGGTAAAGGTGAGATGTTATGTCATGTGGTCTAATGTGCATTTATTGCTAGATTTGGAGTAAGTTTTGGCTAATTTAAGTGCAGGAAATCAAAGTAGACAAGCAAGAGGGATTTTAGGAGATTGGGTCTCCCTCCTTAACTCCTCAATCACTTGAATATTCCTCCAACATATCTCTTCAGCTCAGAGTTACAAGCAACCAAGCCCACCGAGTTCAATGGAAGCCAAGCCAGTGATAGTTGAAGACCAACTAATCTCAAGTTTGGGAGCCAAGCCTCCCTAATTTTAAGGAAGTTGTTGGTAGATTCAGTTGTATAATAATAATGCATAGGGCCTCATTAGGATTCAACTTTTTATTTTAGCCAAGAGGCAATTTCAAGCTTAAGATATTATGATTGTTATTCTCATGTTATTTTTTACATTTTGGTGATAATGAAAAGGGTTTCTTTGATCAAGCATTGAGTTGACTCAAAGGGTCGAATCTCTTGGGTTAGGGCCCATCCCTAGTAGTAGAGGTTCCTCTTCTTTTTATACATGTATCCTTAGATTAAAATCATAGATTAGTTGCTGAAATTATTTATGTTTTGTTTAATTTGCAAGTATTTGAATGATTAGTTATTTTTTCTTCCATTAGTTGGAGAAGTAGATCAATGTTATAATAGTGAAAAAATGCTTCAAAAAATCTTGTGACAATGGCCTCAACCTCATCTCCCTTATGGGATCATGATTTGAGGGCCCCATTCTCACAGCCCCAAAAATAGAGTTATATTTTGGTTATTACATAGCTTAGGATTTCTTGTCGAGTAGACCATTGTTAATGATTTCTTAGCCTGAAATTGTCATTTTGGTTCCTTAATTTTTTTGTAGATTAGAAAGCATTCCATTCCATAGACTTGATCCACTAACCATCAATAAATCAATTTCTCAAATTCAACTCATCTTTTCCACTTTTACATAAATTTGTGTATAAATGAAGAAACGAATGTGTGTTGTTACAGGAGTTGCTAATATGTAGGGAGGAACTCATTCCACTAGCCTCATCTAAATTTTTCTCCACCTCTCGCCAAACCCTACTAATCACCAATTCAAATTTCTGTTTTGTAGCCACCATGGATAGCCACCTTGAGAAAATCCAATCATCCTAAAGAGTTGGGTTGATCCTTAGGTAGTGTTCACCTTCCCCATATTTTATTCCACCATCATACACCTTCATGATGCTTCCTTTCACCTTCCCTACCTTCCTACAACTTTTAGCTAAGTTTCATGTAGTAAACCAGGACATCCTATAGCAACTACATGAAATCCTGTAGCAACTATAGGAAACCCTGTAGCATCCTGTTTTAGACTATTTAATGATCAAAGCCTAGGGTAGGTCTTCAACTTGACCTCCATACCCCTCAATGCCATTTTTTACTAGTTCTCCCATACCTTCCTCTCCTACAAAAGATCAGCTTGATTAGTTTAACATTTACATTTCTAAATTGAAAACCAAAAGACTCTTTTTCACAATATTTAGCTAATGCATGCATACATCATCCTTAGCAATGTTAGGATCATTTCCATGCTTACTTAGCCTAGATAACCACATGATAAAATGCAAGGTTAAATTAGGTCTCTTCTACAAGTAATGTGTGTTAATTCCTAACTAGGTGATTTCATGTCATTTTCATAGCACTTCCTATTCAAGACTTTCATTTCCTTAACATAGGAAAGCATTTACTTTCTACATTAAATATAGCTTTACATTCATTGTCAGTAGTCAGCCTCCTTTTAGTCAATAGAAGACTGTTTTGGAAAACTTTAGTGGTATATCGCCCCAGTTGAGAATTGTTGCATCTGTTGTGCATATAGCACTGTCACCTCCAAGTTTGTACGAACCCTGGGTTTATAAAGTAAAGTTTGTCACCCTAGGAGTTGGAGCATCCTTGCTGCAATACTGGGACTCATCAATTCCTTAACTAATTTTTCAAATTCCTTGTCTTTTAGCCAAGAATGATTGAATTTAAATGGTAAACCTCTCCATGCATATTCCCCACACCCTTGTAGAAATATTGTTTTATGTCCTAAAAAACCTAATGGGATAACCCAATATCACAATACATTAATTTGCTCCACTAGGTTCTCATGTGCCAAGTAACGATCCAATTACTTTGCAATATCTTCCAAACCAGATTGACCATTCTTCCATGTGGGAAAAAGAGGCATTAGTAAGATGTCCACACAATTATTATTCCCAAAAAGGTCCTTAAAGAAACCTCCTAGAGGGTCCATCTTACATTTAGTGCCCCATACCTCATCCATAACCATTGTCAAATTTAAGTCACCACACAAAATAAGTGATCTAATATTTAACAAGCCATTATAGTCTAGTTGGTTCAAAAATTCAGTCTTGAGTCATATGACACATCGATATTAATGATATGAAGTTGATGCTTAGAACCTTTGGAAAAACCCGATAATAGAATGTAGAAATAACTCAAAATTTGTAGTTGTTAATGAAGTCAAAGTAAAAACAAAATACATAAATTTCTTCTACTAAGTTTTGTGGAAGGGAAAACATGCAATAAAAACACATTAATCATTCAATCACAATGAACACAATTTTTACTTGGGAACCCAACTGAGAAAAACCCCTCCTTTGTTTGTATTATATCATATGAGAAAAATTATCTATTACAATGAAAACTTCAATCCTTGAAGCTCAACTTGCACTGCAATATTGATCTCCTCCTAAGTCTACTCAGGCCAATACTTAGCCAAAATAGGCCTCCTACTCCCTTCTATTTCCTTGCACAATTACCTCTTCTACAAAATAGGAAGATCCCCTATTTTCTTGTGCAATCCCAAGAGAATTCCTCACCTGCTACGTGAAAACTCTGTACACTCACTAGTATAAAATAATAGATACAATTTTGACTTTTTCGTCCATTCAACTAGGAAATTTGAATTACATGCATGAATAAGGCTATTTTTAGTCAATTGACTAGTTAATTGAGAGATCAATGAGTTAACAATAGTTACAACTACTCCATTGAACTCATACTTACTCTATTCATGAATAGAGCTTAGATAATTGAGTTTCACTAACTATAACTACACTAGATAGCTACATCTTAGCAATCAACTCATTTACAACTCTACTTCTTGCACACAAAATCAAATTAACTAACTTAACTAAGTGACTTGGCCATGTCACTCATGATATGTGCATCTCAAGCCATCCTCCTGATGTGGAAATTTGAATTTCTCCATTTGAAAAAGGCACAAGTCAAATGAAGCCATTTCTTGCTACAATTTAAGACTCCCTCTTAGCAAGAAGAGGGTTATGCACAACTCTAATCCTACTCCTGTGGAACTTGAACTTACTTCTTGACAAAGAATTTTTCAAGATGTATGCATCATGTTACTCTATATGAATGTATTATAAAACAAATAACACTCCCTCTCATTGTTGTTGTTGCTACTACAACAAATGCAACTGAGAATCATCCAAAATACTAAATCAACTGTCTCTATGTTGCAACTATCTCACAAGATCTAACTACATCATTGACATTGATCCTTTTGCTACTGAACATTATGGGCCCCTGTAGCAAAGGTAATGATCCATGAGAAGAGTATATAACAACTGATTTTGTTCTCTTATGAACCATGCCCTAATATTTGAAACTCTGGGATTAAGGCTCTACGTCACCCCACCTCACTCCTGAAGGTATAACTGCATACATGGAAGAAATCTACCTCTAGATTGTAGATATTTTTAATTCACACACCATTTTTTTTACTTTTCCAGTAGCAACATGTTTCAGATATGACTTCCTTCTATAGAACACCACATCATATCCTTTTTCTTCAAGTAGAACTATAAAAACTAGATTTTACTTTAGACCAGGCATAAATATTACATCCTTTAGGTGAAGATGGGAGAATGACTCTCTCTTAAAGGTGATAGTGGCAATACCTTTGGTACTATACCTTCCATCATATCCAAGCTCTATGTGTAATTGTAGGCCCTTCTCCTTTAATTTGTTGAAGAACTCCTTACTATCATGTCATATGAAAGAAGCACCAGATGATAAGTACCACTCACTCCCTCTTACTATTCTTTCCATGCAAGAAATGAGGGTGAAATTGAACTCAAATTGTGATGTGAGAGAATCCACTCTTGGTGTTGTAGGTTCCTTACTAGATTTCCTATGTGGAAAATTGGTTGCATAGTGTATATACTCATGACAATGAAAGCATTTAATTTTACTGAGGTATTTCTTCTTGCATTGGTTCTAGATGGATTTTCCCTTTCCTTGGGCCTCCTTACCTTTGGCATTCTTTCCTTTTCAAACTAGAGAAAATTCTTCATCCTCATTAGTTTTGGATCAGACTCCATATCTAGTGTTTCTTCTAATCTCCTCTTGCACCAAGTCAAACCCAAACTCACCCAATTTGGGAGCATGTCTCTCCCATTAAACAAATCTTGATAATTGTGCTAAGAGTTCAGAAGAGTAAGGAGTTCTAAGTGCACTAGTTCAAATGGTGGTACATTATATTCAATTCCTCCAATTTAATCTCTTACCTGAGTGAATCTGTATAGGTACTGACTCAATGGTTTCATTTTTTTGCATTCAAATGTTCCATATCTTATCTTTCAATGCCATGTTTTTAGCATCACTGTTGCTTTCAAATACCTCTGTGAGGGTTTTCCACATTGCGTAAGTAGTTTGATTGCCATGAAAAATCAAAACCACATGGTCTCTGACTCCCTCCAAGATAATCCTCCTGGACTTTGTTATGTCTTTCTTCCACTAAGTCAATTGTTGTGCATCTTATGTTGTTGGTTTTGGAATATCATTTTGTGTGTAGTCCAATACTCCATTGTCATCCAACATAGGTTCCATCCTGTCTTTCCAAGTTATGAAATTTGAAGTGCCATACAATGCATACTCAAGCCTCAATCCATAGAAAGACATTGTTCCTACACTAAACAAAATTCTTGCACCACAAATCTTCAATTTGAAATTTCTCTCAGAGAAGATCAGGAACCTGGTTTCTATGTAGTTTTCAATAGCTCTGGTACCATGTAAAAATAACTCAAAATTTGTAACTTCTAATGAATTTAGATTGAAAACAAAAGACACAAATTTATTCTACTAAATTTTGTGGAAGGGAAACCATCCAATAGAAACACATGCAATCGTTCAATCAAAATGAGCACAATTTTTACTAGGGAACCCAACAGGGAAAAACCCCTCCTCTATTTGTATTATGCTGTATGAGACATTGATATATTATGATGACAAAATCAATCCTTGAAGCTCATCATGCATTGCAATATAGATTTCCTCATGAGTCTGCTTTGGCCAATACTTAGCGAAAATAGGCCTCCTTCTTCCTCTTATTTCCTTATTCAATTCCTACTTCTAAAGAATAGTAAGAGCCCCTATTTGCTTGCATAATACCAAGAGAATTCCTCACCTTCTACATGAAAACTCTATACACTCACTAGTATACAATAATAAATATAAGTATGCCTTTTCCCTCCACTCAACTAGGCAATTTGAATTGCATGCATGAATAGGGATATTTTTAGTAGAGTTACTAGTTAACTAAGATTTCAGTGAGTTAACAATAGTTGAAAACTACTCAAATAAACTCATGTTGACTCTATTCATGACTAGAGCTCAGATAACTAAGTTCCAATAACTATAAATGCACTAGATTGCTAGATCTTAGCAATAAACTCATGCACAACTCTACTTCTTGCCCACAAAATTGAATTGCCTAACTTAACTAATTGACTTGGCCATGTCACTCTTGCTAACTGCAACTCAAGTCATCCTTCTTGATTGATAATTTTTCATGGATATTCCACTGGACAGTTCATCACAACAAATCTAATAATATTATATTAAAACTCTGAAAACTATACACTATTACAGTTTACTAAACTTTAAGATCTATGGATTTAACTATAATCAGTGCATGCATGTGAATGGAAATTATGTAGAAAATTAGAGAACGGAAAAATAAGCACACACACACACAAGACACAAGATATGCTCTATGGGAAACCCTTTTGGAGGAAACCCAGCTAGAAAGTGAGGCATCTTCACTCTCTTTCTCTGTGTGGAAATATGGTTGCAGGTACAAAGAAGTAATGCCTATGTCCCGTGGGATTCTACATTGCATAGATACTCTCTATGTGCTATACCTCCTATCTCTCCTGGCTATCTTTTCTCAGCTATGGAACAAAATGCTCATGAAAGAATGGAATGCCTCCTCCTCCTAGTGGCTCAGTTATAACAAAACTCGATAACCTACTAGTGGTTAATTTTGACTACATCAACTCTTAACTAGAGTTACAAAATACACTGTTCTAGAATATTTTACATAAAAAAACATGCGGCTAGCACCTTTCCGTTAATAATGGGGGTTGACGTGGCATCCTCTTGAACTATAGGTGTGAAAACATGACGGTTAACTTTTGAGTGGCATAACTTTTTCATACAGACTACAATTGTTGTGCTCCTTCTACCATTTGAAAGGTCTCCATGTGTAGAATAGCATGAAAAGGTGCAGGATATAGAAACAAAAATTTACCCCTAAAAAATGTCATTTGATGCCTTAAAATGCTGCCAGAAGGTTTCATACCCGTTTCGCCAAATTGGGTCCCGTCGGTAAAAACAGTCCCGTGAGCTGATTCCTCTACTTTTTCCACTCCAAAATGCATCGACATGGAAGAATATCAATATAATGATCCAATTCAGATAACTGTTGATGTGGAAATTTTAATTTCTCCATTTGACTAAGGCACAATTCAAATGAAGCCTTTTCTTGCTACAATTTAACGTAGAATCCTTGCACAAGTTTTATAAACCAATAAATTGAACATTTGAGGGTCCCACATAGTAGCTAAACTAACAGAAAAACTAGTTTCATCAGTTGCATAAACCCTTCATCTTGGACATATTTTCAAGAAATAAGACCATTCCTTCTTCCCCATCACCATAATCTCCTGAGGTAGGACGAATGATGGTTGATGTACCATCATGAAGTGATGCAGGGATAAACATTGTTGAAGTCCCAAATTGTCTTCTTTTTTATATCCTCTTACCTTTATTTCCATCCTTTTCACAATAGTTTTATTACGTTTTCAAGTTAAAATATCACTTCATATATGCTCAAACATAATAAAAGTTAGCATTCATTCATTGTTTATAGTTTATTGTTCTTTTAAGGAATTTAACCAAAACATTTCTATAGCTACTTAAATAAACTCATTCTACAACTAACTAAACATTTTATAGCTACATCCATGGTTAGATAAGTTCCAACACGTTTGAAGAAGAATAAAGGATATAGGTAGAAGGAAAACATTCAACATATGGACATCCACCTATTGAATTGATCTGGCAACTCACAAGGTTCTAGAAATTTGATGGTCAAACACAAAGTCAATTATGGTTATAATACTCCAACCTTGCACATAATTTGAAGGAAGATCATGGCATCATTAAGTGAGTGTGGGATTGAATGAGAAAATATTGGAATCAAAGGCTACGATATGTAAAATTGAAATCGCCTCATGGTTTGTTCTTCTCATAGAAAATAATGAGAAGAATGTGTTGACGGTGATGGATGCCACCAAAATGTAAGGGGATCTCCTAGATGTGAAGCCTGAATTACACCTCACACCATTTGGTGTAGGAGACCCATCCAATTATATGGCCTGCCCATTATTGGAAAGGTTTCAAAGATATGCCTTGGTTACAATCAGACATAAGAGATAGCAACACCTCTTTGGGTAGCAAGTATGTAAGATTTGTGAGACACACAATGTAAGGTACACAGGGGAACTTCCACAACTGGTAAGGGAAAATTATCCTCCATTTAGAAAAGTGATAGCACTTCCCAAAAGGGGGACCTGGGAAGGACGATCAAGAGTTATTGATTACCTACAAATTAGTCCACATAATAACAACAATCATGAAAACAAAACAACATCTATTCAATAACAACCATATATAAGTAACGAAATAATTCATTAGCCTTAGTATGTAATTAAAAAACATATATCATAAACATAACAAAAATAGACCTACTACATCCACGATACATGTATGAAAAGATGTTGGGTCATAGAGATTTTGATTATGAATGAAATATCCCAAGTACAATATTACATATATGGAACACTAGATCTAGTAGTGGAACATGAAGTCACAACTTACTTCTCCAAAGAATGATCTATCTCCTATGCACTACAAGAGAAGCCAAGGCAAGAATCCAAGAATCCAAGCCCTTAGCTTGAGTTATGAGGAGTTATTTATAACTAATGACAATGGCTTTTGATCTTCCCTGTGACTCTTCAACTCCTATAAATTTCATATTCTATATGTGACTCTTTACATTCCATATGTGGCTATTCACATTCCACATGTGTCTCTTGGATTTCATTATATACCATTTATTACAAAAGATAAATTACATATGGGATAGTGGCTATATAAGACAAAATTGATTATAACAAATTCTTATCAAATTGAAAAATCATTTGTTTCTTCATGGAGCTCACTAGTGATGTATGTGTGCCATGCTTTGAACTTTGTTGAGATGACTTTGAATTGAAATGGAAAGCCCCTTGCATAACACATCTTCATCTCTAGTGCCTCCATCAATATGGTCTTGGAGCTTGATTGACATTATTTCATAACCACAAGAGTTTCATATGAGCTTTGACTAGTGCAATGGCATACTGCATAATAATGTCTTTGGTGATCTCCAATCCTTCCTGATCCAATGCTTTCTTGATTTGTTCTATGTACTTCCTAATCTCTTGGAAGATTATTTCCTTGCCTTTTATTTATTTAAGTTATCCTATTGAGGGCATCCAATGTTTCTATGCTAAAGACTTGAAACCATTGTGTAGTCTATTGTAAGTGGAAATGGTGCTAATTGAATATTCTCCAAGATGCATGTAGTTATGATGGTGGAGTCTTAGCTAAAATCTATCTATCTTAGCAACAATCTTGGATTTTCTTTCCAAATGTTGCGGAGCATCCAGATACTTGGTAGCCCATTCTTGAAGTTGGTCAATTGCTCTATTTTCCACTTTCAAGAGTTTTACTTCTTGCTCTTTCTTCTAAATTCCAATGGGAGGAGCCACCACTTGTTATATAAGTATCATCTCATCATATAATCGTGCTATGGTTTCCTCCATTGGCCCCATTTCCTGCTGAATGTTTGATTGCCATTCTGCGGTGTTGAAGCTATGTGAAGATAACTGTTGATTCTCTGCCACAAGATGTTCCACCTTTTTCATCACCACAACTAGTTCTCTCCTTAATTTCATATTCTCATTCAAAAAATATTCATATTCATCTTGCACTATTGTAGAAAAAGAAACATTTTCCACCATTATTTCCCTAGGATCTCTTCTGGTATTGACAGTTATCACCTTCTTTGTATATACTGAGACTGGGTTCTGAGGATCATTTGAGAAGTATCTTCATCTATGCTGCATGATCCTCTTCTTGTGTTGATCAAACATGACATTTCAAACATCCATGACTTTGTCTTCATGTGGAGGTGTGACTCCCATTTCTCCAAATGGAAGATAAACACCCATAAGAGGAGATTCTTCTAGAGAACCTGGTTCATCATCCATGGGTTAGATGGTATCCTCTTCTTCCAACTCTTCTTATATCTCCTGAGTCAAATTTTCTTCTTCTAGTCTCTGTGTTTCTTCTTCCTCTTGGGACTACCTTTGTTTTTATTCTTCTATTCTTCTCCTTTCCTCTTCTCCTCTTCTTCTCTTTCTCTCATTTCTTGTTCTTCTTGAATAACTCCTACGTTCAAAGGATCAACTTTCCATTTCATATTTCTTTCTCATGTCAAATCATACTTCATCCTCTTCCTAGGAGCTATATTCTTTGATTTAGGGGTTATCTATTCTACCTCATGCACCTACATATCATGCGCTAATGGATCATGGGGTGAATTAGTCTCCTTCCCTGGATGTGTCTTTCTAAATGAATTGACCAATTCTTCACCTTCTCATCTTCTGTAATAGACATTGATGAATATCCCTAATTGAAATTGATCCTTTCACAATGTTGTCTACACAATCTCTTGGGATCACATCCATGAAATTATTTAGTTACAAAGTGCAAGTGATCTAGCTCTTTTATTTCTACAGCTTCCGCCTTATGGAACTTTAGTTCATACAATCTAATCCTCAAAGGAATGGCGGGCCTAGGGGCTTTCTTCCTCCTATGAAGGACTCCTAACAATCCCTTGTCCAACTAATATGCTACTTCCTACATGACCACCTTATTGGCCACATATTGTGGCATGAGATGAGGGGAGATATGACATAGATGACATATAAAACATCAAATTTATGGGCCCTCAAGTGCTGCAAACTAATCTGTTATGTCTTGTAGTGACTCCTTCACTTGATTAGTCATGCAAGGAGGATCGATCTTGAATATCATGTGGAATATAACTGCAAAGAAGTGCTCAGTTCATATGTCATATGTGCCTCTGAAGCTTGATTCTGATAACACTTTGCAGTCGAAGTAAACTGGGAACTTGTTCTAAGGGGTCCAGTTCTAGTATATTCCTAGGAAAGCATATCATGCATAGATTCCATCTAAAATCAATGCAAACATATATAAGTATGGTGCTTGATTCATCCTCAAAGATTGTTTTTCCTACTCCACTTGATGTGGCAACTCAAATGACAATATATCTGCCGAATCGAAGATCTTACCACGGGTAACCACCATATTGAGCATATATTTTTCTCAAGCACTTCAACGTGCTTCCACCCATGCAACCGAAAACACATGGTAATAAGATACTGATATACATATATGAGAATATTTGTAATATAAACTATGGGCGGGTAGTGGAAAAACTTAACATGCTCTCGACACCAATATTTGATGATGTCACGTGTGTCAATATCAGCCCATCTAATGTAGAAGTCATTGTTTTAATATTACGTAGGCTTACGAATCTTGTATTAATTATGCATGTTTTCTCCATAACAAGTGGCAATATTACCACCACTTTCACAATGAAGCACAAGATAAGATTCATCCATCTGTGTAATAATCCACTCAATCACTTATGCATAGGGGATGACATGTAATCTTCACATGACCCTGGTTATTTTGGACTGCTTGATATTGATGTATACTTCCAAGTTCTCAGCAAATTGTTTCTACATGAATGTGTATTTTTTTCTACCCCATGTGACATCAGGAGACTTATCTGTGAAGCAATGTGTCTGCATATATGGGAATGGTTGGCTTTGTCACTTTAACTACTTCCTCAATGCTTTCTTTTGAGGCTTCTTTGGAGCCCACTTTATGTGTAGTGGGAGGCATGGGTCCAACAGATGATGAAAGAGTGACAATACTTATAGCTCGAACACTCATTTATGGAAGAAAAGGCATGGTGACAAGATTATATTTATGAAATATCCTAACTATGTAGCAATATCTTATCAAACTATATTCAAAGATCCATTAAATGTAATTGAGAATGTCAAATTATCAATGCCAACACATAGATACATGCATGGGAAAAAAATATACATGCAAACAAGGAGGCGTTACACAACATTTTGTCATTATCCCTGTAATCCCCATCCAAGACCATGGAGGACCTCTATAGTGTACCCGAAATGCTTTCCTATCATGAAGAAACTCCCATTGTGTCCCTCTTCATGAGCAGAACAATTTCCTTTTGCATCATTTCCCAAAAATCTTTTTTTTATCCCAGTTTACAAGATTGGCGCTAATGAATCGTGTCCTCCTCGCGCCGATATGCAGGGTTTACAACTACTCCTAGCACCAATCTGATTGAATGATCCCTTTCTCAGTCACATTGATCCTCTTTTTGAAAGTTTTTTAAATATGGAGCTGAAGCTTCCAGCTCTAGAAGCTTCGTAACAAAAGTCTGATAAATGGTTAGGCAGGATGGAGTAGAAGAGATCAGTTTGGGCTCCTTTCCCCTATTAGGATGGAAATAATCCAAGAGATAAGGCCTTCTCCCATGAGAAGAGGAACCATATCCCCTCCATCCCAACTATATAAACCTCTCTTTCTCACAACCAAAAGCTAGTTGATAGCTTTTAGTCCTAATTAAGTTCTGGCTGAGGTTTTGATTTTAGAGTAGTTAGCAAGCTACCAATAGTTTGTAGCTTTCTAGTTTGTGTTTAAGGGAGAATTGTGAGATTGGTTTGGTGTGAAGACTAGAGGGAAGAGCCTTGAAACTATCATTGTTGAGGATGTCCATGAGGTGCTAGCAGAAGTGTGGGAACCTGGATATGTTGGAAGAGAACAACAACATCAAGACATCGGTTTCATATCTTCTTGAACTAATATAGATGCAACTACGATTGATTTCCTACATCAAATGTCATCTCACATATTTATGGCTTAATGTTTCTTAACCTGTTAAGTAGGCTTAATACAATATTGTATGCTATTACGTTCGTCGTTTGCAGTTGTTTTCTTGTTTCAAGTCTGCGAAGGAAGGAAACGAAAGATAGTTGGAGCAAGGAAGCATAATCATCACCAAGTGGAATAGCATTCTGAGAGGTTGGCCCTCTTAATTGATTCTAGCCTAAGGAAATATTCCATAGATTGTCTGTTTGTGACTGGACCTGCTCTCTAGCGCTAGAGGAATTGTTTGTGTCCACACTTGGAATTTATCTGCATCATAGGAGGGCACACTTTCAAATCATGAAGGGGGTTCAAGGTCCATTAAGGGCTTTGTAGTGCACTCATGCGCTCAAGAAAGAGAGGTAAAACCTCAAGGGAATAAGGGCGCACTCCAAAGAGATGAAGGAATGAGTCTTCATGCCTTCAAGCCTTCATAGTGCACTCATGTGATAAAAGAGACATAAAGAGAACAATAGCACACTCCAAATAGGTGAAGGGATGAGTCTTCATGCCTTCAGGACTTCATGGTGCACTCATGTAATCAAAGAGACAGAGAGGGCACACTAGTGCACTCTAAATAGGCAAAGGGATGAGTTTTCTAGCCTTCAGGGTACACTCATTCACTCAAGGAAAAGGAGGGCACCCTGATGCACGGTGAAGGGATGAAGGGAAAACATTCAAGCCTCTGAGTGGGCTCATGCACTCAAGGAGGGCACAATTATTTGTGACAAAGGAGTGCGCTCAAGAGGAAAACTTGTCTTTTTTGGGTGCAATTTTCTAAGTTGATCGGGCTTTGGGTTCCAGAAGTGCGCTCTACTAGACAAAAGCTCAAGGACAAGTCTACTAGCAATATTTCATTATAGAAATGAGAAGAAGAAAGATCTACAAGATTTTATGGATGTTGTCACAATCATGATTAGAATGTGAAGAGTCAAGGAACATGTAAAGTTTCCTCCCACGATAACAAATTAACACTTGTGGAGACAAGTTTGATTAGAAATGCCAGTAAATGAACTCAAAAACAAAGAAATGCTAGCAAGGAAAGCAATATTGACAGCAAAATCATGAAATGCAATGAATATATTCAACATGCAAAACTTACTTGTAATTGAGATCAGCGAGGAGTTTCTTGATCCAAATATGTGCAATCAACTTGGATGATAATGCTTATGAGAATGAATAATTAGATATGTTAATTTAAAATATATTACATGCAAAATTGTCTCATGCATGATTTCCACTTGCTGGAAAGTGAACGAGTTACTTGAGGGAAGTTAAGTGGGATCCTATTTCCTAGTTGCGTGCCCACATGCAATAAGGAATGTCATGCTTGCATTTAAGAAGGGTGAATTTCTTCATGCTGAAGGAATATGCTCAAGGAGGGCACACTTGCTAAGCATGAAGAAGTGTGCTCAAGGAGGGCGCACCTCTTCAACCCAAAGGGGTGTGCTCAAGACAAGAGAAAGTCTTCATCAACTTGAAGTGCACTTTTTCCTTAAAGGGAGCTTTTTCTTGCTTTCGTTTTCTTTTTTAGTGCTTTTGTGTGCTTTTCGTCTGTGTGCATGGTGAGAAGGCTAGTTTCTAAGTCAAGAAACGTCATGAGTCCACCTAACCATGAACAAGATAACACAAGTGCTTTTAAAGGTTAGGTGATGACACTTAGGAAACATTCACTTAGGAGGATGCAACATTAGAATAAAACATAAAACTAACAAAAAAAAATGTGATGACACTTGTGGGCTTGAAATGGCAGTTCATGTAGGCTCCAAAATTGACTTAGGCAAAAATTTATGAGGGTCGTTGTTGCAGTAAGAACATAATGATTCCTATTTTGATTTAATCACTTATTTGTCAAGTATAAACTATCTTCTCAGCTTATAACTCTTAGAACTGTTTCTTAACAAAGGATTATAAAAAGCCTTGGATTGAGGCAATGAACATCATTTTAGCTCTGAAATTATTTTTATGTTGAAGAATTGTGCTTTTAAATACAATTACTCTGCTCCTTTGATGATTAAATGTGTGGGTGAATAACTCATTAGTTGAATTCCTTTTATGCTTACGCTCAACAGGAGGCCTCCCTGGAGAGTTGTAAGTTAGTTTAGCCATTAGTTATTTTAGTTATTGATTCATATCATAGTCTCTTTTCCACTTACTTTGTTTTCATGATTTGATGCCAATTGGTTTTCACAAGTCGAGCAGTCACATATGTTAAAAAGACCAAAAATATTTCCTTTCTCAATTTTCTTATTTCAATCACTTTGTTTTAGATTTATGAGTTAAATACCAGATCGATTCTAGTCACAACTACGCACATTGCTAGTTCCTGAGAGTTGTATTTTGGATCATCACTTTCAAGGTTTTTTTCTTGATATAATTATAAATCATTTAGATTAAAGTTTTATTTCTTTTAAATATAGTAGAGACTTTGATTTCTAGTACTTAGAATAACATTTCAACTTGCTGCAACTAGAATAAGATTTCAATTATGTTCATTAGAATAATCTTTTCAATTCAGTTCAATAGGGTAAATTTTAATTCTTGTCAAGTAGAATAAGTTTCAATTCAATTTGATAATATAGAAATTTTAATCGATTTCGCCTTTAATACTAGTTTTATTTCAAAAGAACAATTTTGATGGCAAGAACATGTGCGTAGGAATGATATGAGTTAATCTAGTTACACATTTCTTCAATAGAAACTTTTGTTTTAGTTTCATCTTTTAAAATAAAAAATAGAAATCCTAGCATATATTTTGCAATTTCACTTCATAACTACATGAACCTTGGTTGAAAATTAATGAATTAATTTAACCATCAATTAAATTATCCACCATTTTGGCGTCATTGTTGGGGAAGTGTATATAGGACTTTATTTCTGGTTTTCATATTATTAGATGCATTTATCTTATATATGCATAGTTAAAATCATATTAAAATAATTTATAATGCATTTATAGAGAACGAGATTCTAGGGGTATATTTATAAGTACAAGTAGAGGATCGAGTTCAATACCAACATTACCACTAACGTCCACTAGACCACTTAGTGCCACAACATCCATTGATACTCGAATTCCATCCATAGTAGGTAGACATAGGCTTCCTAAGGTGCACAAGTCTGAAATTAAACCTAGCGACTCACCAACTTCCTCCATAAAAGTTGTAGTTGAAGAACCTGCATCCCCTACTGAAGGAGTTATATTTATCTCTTCAACCAGAGAATAACTCTTAGGACAATATTTAGAAATTCCTAGTGGGGAAGAGGAAGAAACTTGTTCTAAAATACCATTAGTAGAAGAACCAGAGGAAGAAGTAGACAATCCTATTGTTGAACCTTATAGTAACTCTCAAGAATCTACAATGGAAGGGGAAGGGAAAGGAGCAGTACACAATGTAGATGGTGAAATTAATATTGGTGGTGGAAGAGGCAAAGGAGGAAATAGAGGAGGTGGTGGTGGACCTTATGGATTCCCTATATTTGATGAAAATACAACAACCATAATGAAAAATATATCACCGTCTATTCTTCCCAATTTTCATGGCTTAAGAACTGAGGATCTTGAGACATTTGTTTTTAGTTTGAAGTATTATGTAGATCCTATGACTATTTACTTGATACTCAAAAAATGAAGTTATTTCCATCTACTCTAAAATATGGAGCCCTTTTAATGGTTTATGGGTTTGGGAACACACTCTATTATAACATGGGCTGAAATTAAGAGAGTATTCCTAGAAAAATATAATTATTATTGTATGCACAATAACCTTAAGGATGAAGTATTTAAGATGATGAAAAAGGAGGATGAAATCCTTGAAGACCTAGTGGAAATATTTTCCTACATTATCAAAGGGCCAAGATGCATAATTTAGATGAGGAAACATTAAAATATATTTTGCTAAAAGCTATAAGATATGAGTGGATTGATCTTCTCAATTTAATGGCAAAAGGAGATGTTTCCCAATTATGATTTGATGAAATCTATGAATTGTGAAAACATATTTCAAGAGGTAAGGCTGGATATGGTAAGAATCCAAGAGACCCAACCATGTCAAGAGTCAATAAATATGCATCTAGAATGGTAAGTAGAGAATAATTAAGAAATTTGTTTGATAGTTTAAAAAAAATATATCCTTGGAAATCTTAGTGAACAACTTGATACTCTAAAGATACAAAACAAGCAAAATACTGAAAATGTTGCATTATCTATTTTCTCTCTTAGGTGTAGGAAAAATCATGCCTTAAGAGATTGTCCTCCCGATAGAATAAAAATATGTGTCATATGTGATAAAAATTATGATACAAAAGAATATTTTTCAATATCTGGGCTTAAGGTTGCCTTTCAGGATGAAGTTGGACCAAGTCAAGTTGAATCACTTTGTTTTATTACTAAAAGACCATGGCATTCTCAACAACTAGGTATGTCACAAGGCCTTAATAGTCAATATAAATCATATGCACAACCACAAAGAAATTGGAATTCACCTATGCCGTGGAAAATTTGGCCACCTCAACCTCAAAACCCATCTTGGGCACAAGGTTGGAAACGATCTTATGGTAGAAATCCCCAATATCCTTAATTCCAACAACCATATTCCCCATACCAACCTCAATACCACCCTCCTCAACCAAATCAACTACAATTTCAAACCCAACCATCAAATCAACCACTTCCATTACCATCCACTCCTTTTCCTCAAAAATCATATCAACTACCTGCTCAACCACTTCCAAATCAAATAATAAAACCCTTGTCTACAACGTAAAGTGTCAAAATTGTAAAGTGTTCATGATATCCCCCTTAGGTATAAATGGTGTCCAACTTAGATCTGGTATGGTTTTGAAAAAGAATTCACCACGAGTTGCTATCTAAGAATTTAAAGAGGATAAGGTTCCTGGAAATGAAAAGACTCCTCCAAAGGAAGATGTTCCTGCACAATTAGATGACAACCAAATAAAGCTAGGGTTTACAATTCCTCTAGTAGAACAACCTTATGTTTCCCTACAAAATCCTTCTTTTCCTTAAAGACTCAAAATCGATAAGGGAATAGAAAGGTAAATTGTTTTACCAAAATATGATATGTAGATGAATTGAAAAATATTTGCATCAAAATTCCTTTATTACAAGCTATAAAGGAAATATCTATATTTGCAAAACTAATTAAGGAGTTGCGTATTAAAAACCAAGAAGAAAAAGGAAATATGTCAAGAAAATTCAATTGGTAGGAAAGATTTCATATATTATGATGGGGAAACCAATAGTCCAAAAATATCTAGATCCTGGTAGCCTTATTGTGAAAATCCACATTAATGATATTGAAATACCAAACACCTTGATTGATTTAGGAGCAACCTTTACTATTATGAGCAAACAAACTGTGGACTAGCTAAATCTTCCCAGTCTTCAATATACCCCAACCTTACTACGATTAGTAGATATATATGTTATCAAACCATATGGTATATTGGAAGATGTGTTTGTGTCTTTAGATTCATGGGAGTATCCTATTGATTTTATGATTTTAACTCCCAAAGACCATCCATTGATCCTTGGTAGACCTTGGCTACCTACAGTTAATGGATTCATAAGATGTAGATATAAAGATATGTACATTTCTGATGGTATCTTTGCTAATAAATTCACATTGTATTCACCTGCAAAAACAATAACTGAAGTAGAAAGTGAAATTTGGATAGATTATGATAATGAAGACTTTTATGATATTCAACCAATTTTTACTCTTTCATGAATAGATGAGGAAGATCAATTAATAAATTTGATGAATAATAATGATTGTTCTTCATATTGTGAGCAAGATCAAAGTTTTCAGTAGCAATGTAATATTGAATATTTATCATCTCATCAAATGGATTTACATTGTATGGAAAAGTTTGGCAAGTCCTTAGTAGAATTTTTTCTAGGAAAAACATTAAACATTAACAATAACCTAGAAAAGATTCAAAAGAGAAAATTGGTAAAAATGCTACAAAAACATTCTTCTGCATATGCATGGGAATATACCGATATGAAGGGAATTGATGCCAACACATGTATGCATCACATTTACCTTCAAGAAAATAGAATACTAGTTAGACAACCTTAGAGAAGGATGACCTAATATTAGTGAGAGAAATTGTTAAGGAAAAATTACAACAATTGATTAATGTGTATTTCATTTATCCAATATCATATAGACAATGGGTTTCACCTTTAGTGATTTTTCCAAGAAATAATGGAAAATGGAGAGTGTGAATTGATTATAGGGATTTGAATAAGGCTCCTTTAAATTATCATTTTCCACTACCCTTCATAGATCAAGTACTAGATACCTTAGCAGGGAAGAAAGAATTTTCATTTCTTGATGGTTTCAGTGGATATAACCAAATCCAGTTGGCACCAGAAGATCAAGAAAAAACAACCTTTACATGTCCATGGGGTACATATGCTTATAGGTTACTTCCTTTTGGGTTATGCAATGCACCTGCAACATTTCAAAAAGTAGTCTTACGTATATTTTTTGATCTAATTCATGATTGTGTGGAAGTTTACATGGATGATTTTACTGTCTGTGGAAATACTTTTGAAGAAGCCCTTGAAAAAATAGATAAAGTTCTCATTAGGTGTAAAGAAACAAATATTTCATTGAGTCATGAGCATTGTTTTATGATGTTTAATGAGCAAATTGTTTTAATCCACCATATTTTAGGTGATGGAATTAAGGTGGGATACATCTAAGGTAGAAGTAATTTCTAAAATTCCAGTTCCTACTTGTAAAAGAGATGTTAGTAGTTTTCTTGTTTTTATAGGGTATTATAGAATATTCATAGAAACCTTCACAAAAATAGCCTCTTCACTTTTGAAACTTCTTAAAAAGAATTGTGATTTTGTTTGGAATTCTAACTGCTAGAAAGCATTTGAATCATTAAAGAAAAAAATCACTTAAGCACCCATTTTAAGAGGACCTAATTGGTCTCTCCATTTTTATATCTCAATTGAGGCTTCAGATAACAATTTAAGAGTGGTGTTTGGACAAAAATATCTAACTCCTTATGTTATTTATTACACAAGTAAAAATTTGACTCATGCAGAGTTAAATTACACTATAACAGAAAAGGAGTTTTTAGTTGTTGGGCATGCCATCAATAAGTTTCGACATTATATCACTGGTTATGAAACTATCATTCATATAGATCATTATACTATTAGATATTTAATGAATAAACCAATTACTAATGGAAATATTACTAGATGGTTGTTTTTATTGCAGGAATTCAATATTACTTTTATGGACAGGTCAGGAAAATAAAACACAATTGTTTATTTCCTTTATAGAATGCAAAATGATAATAATGATACTCATTAAAAAAATAATTTCTTGATGAATGTTTTTTTTTAGTACCGACTAAAACTCCTTGTTTTGTAGATATTGCTAATTATTTGGCTACAAGAAAGTTTTCCCCAATTTATCAGCCAAAAAAAGCCAAAAGTTATCAAATCCAGTGTACCTTATTCTTGGATAAAGGGAGAATTGTATCGGATTGGACTTGGATTAATCATTCAAAGATGTGTTAGAGAAGATGAAGTACCATAGATATTGAAATATTTCCATCATGAACCATGTGGAGGACACTTTGCCGATAAAAGAATTTCTTATAAAGTTCTTCTTTTGGGATATTATTAGCCTTCTCTTTTTAAATATGCCAAGGAATATGTCAAGAGATGTGATAGCTATGAAAGAATGGGAAAACCCATTCCATCGGACAAGATGCCACTACAACATCAGGTGCTTGTAGAGCCTTTTGAAAAATGGATTCTAGATTTCATTGGTCCAATCAATCCTCCATCTAAGTAGAAAAGGTATACACCTATTTGTACAAATTAACTTACAAAATGGGTAGAAGCTAAACCACTTTCGTTTTCTACTGAAAATGTTGTAGTTACATTTCTTTTTAAGGATATTTTTACTCGTTTTGGTGTCCCAATGGAAATTGTGACAAATCAAGGTCCTCAATTCACATCCAAGCTAGTGCAGAAACTAATGGAGCCGTACAAAATAAAACATGAGACGTCTACTCCAGATCATGCACAAGCTAATGGGAAAGTGGAATCTACCAATAAAGTACTTGGAAAAACTTTGACCAAGACTATACCCTTGCATAGAAGAGATTGGGTAAAAAGGATTCCATAAGCACTTTGGGCATATTGTACCACATGGAGAAATACTACTGGACACACTCTCTACGATCTTGTATATGTAAAGAAAGTCTTGCTTCCAAATGAATCCCATGTGGATCTTTCAGAACAACAAAAAAATTGGGCCTTGATCTATCTGAAGCTCAAAAATAAACATTAGCACAATTGAATGGGTTAGATGAAATCTGACAAGATGTTATCTAAAGAACCAACATAATCCAAAAACAAAGATCAAGATGGCATGAAAAGTTCATCAAAGTTAAGATATTCAAGGCAGGTGATTGGGCTCTTATTTTTTAGTCTAAATTCAAATATTTTCAAGGAAAATTTCACACTCACTGGCATGGTACTTCTGAGATAGATATTGTCTTTAGTAATGGAGTAGATAGAATCAAGAATATTAATGAATAAAATATCACATTCCTTGTTAATACCCATAGAATAAGGTCATATCATAAACTTTTGACAAGAGAAATTTTTTTTGATAAATTCTTTCAAATTAATCACATCATGAGTTTTTGGTGACGTTTCGAACCATCTAATGCAGCTGATGATGAACCACATTAGATCGTTCGAATATCACCAAAAACTCATGATGTGATTAATCTGAAAGAATTTATCAAAATCAGTATGGATCACAAAAGTCTAAAATCAAACAAGAGAAGAGTTTGTCAAATATTTGAAAATGATTATGATTTCAAGATTATCGAGAAAGTTTATTTTTCTCCTGATCTCCCAACCTAACTATAATTTTCTTTTCTCAATTAAAATTAATAAATATAAGTATATACAGAAAACCAACATTGTTGGCACGTCTATATAGAAAATATTAACTGAAAACCAAGATTTCTTGGAATTTTAGATTTTCACATTCCTTGTCTTTTTCCCACTTCTTAGCTATTCCCTTTTTCTTCTAATAAATTTTTAGGTCTAAAAGAAAAACTTTTAAGTCTTGGTGTTCATCAAGCATCGTTAAGAAGCAACAACAATAATGAAATTACATTCCATCAACAACAGTAAACTTTTCAAAGGAACAGTTGTTGAACCAATAACATTATGTAGCCGACTTATAATTTTGCAGCTCACATCAATCTATGTCTAGGGAAGCATTAGAGCACTCCAAATATGAAACAAAAGAAAAAGACATCAAATTCCAAAGAGGTATGTGCCAAGGTATGAAAATATGATGTGATATTATCTTTCATTTAAGAACATTAGATTTCTAAACTCATCGAATGATTATGATACATACATTATAAAAATTAAGTAAATTCTTAGACCTTACACACTCCCTAGAATCATAACCTTATGTTGTCACTATATCCCTATCTATCAAATCAAAATATCTCCATTGTATACAAAATCGCCTAAATTATAACCATCCTATAAAAATGGATCTAAGGATCGTGGCAATCATTTGCACAAGAGGATAAATTTTGTTATGAGTTGAACTTTCACATGACCTTGACCACCATCAAATTATTCAGCCTTATCGACCACCCCTCCATCACTTCCATCACCGTTGTTGAGAGAAGCAATTTAGGATCGAAACTCGTCCTTCACCATGGGTGTCATCATCATATCAAATCCCAATGGAGTTAAATTTCTTCAACTATACCCACGAGTCAAAGATCAATTGCAGAAAGTGGGTTGGCTCGATTCCTTTAAGAAATTTAATGGGCACAAGATAGAGGTTATAAAAGTGTTTACACGGGAATTTGTAGTAGAGGCAGATATTAGATACATTAATATCATAATTACGGAATCCATAATGGAAATGCAACAAGATTACCCAGAAACATAGAGAGTTGGTTCAATAATAAGAAAATCAAAGAAAAAGAATTGCCATTTTTCCTCTGAAACCCAGGCATGGATACCTCCATCTTTAAAAAATGGATTCAGTCACTGCATTGAAAACCAAGTGGAGAAATCTATTGCTAGTAATTTATAAAATTTTAGCTTGTGAAGGATGATATGGCACAATTTGTTTCTACCATATTCAGCTCTTAATGCACTAATTGATGGGAATGAGTTGAATTTACCATATTTTCTACTTTGTAGTCTCTATAAAATAGTTTCTAGTGTACAACGAGATTCTAAAACCCTTGACAGTGCCTTGTATCATCAGGGATTAATCAAAATTCTTATTGAAGCACATTTGAGGACTAAGGAAGATAATTGGAAAAGATTTTTAGTCTGAAACCATTTTATAGAGGCTTTAGAAGAGGAAGTAGTAACAAAAAGAAAAATAAACTGACACATAATAGTCTCAAACCCTAACCCTAAGATTGCCAATGAAGAGGAGGATTTGACTATCAATTAAGGAGATCAAATGAAATTTTCCCCAAAGGAATCAAAGGATGACACCCTCCTTTTACAATTTATATAGAAAATTAAGCAGAAAAATGAGAAACAAAATGTTAGAATAAGTAAGGTAAGCTCAAACACTAAGTATACTAAAGAAATAAAAAAAGTAAAGTTAGTGGACAAGGAACATGGGAAAATGAGAAAGTGAGGTAACAAGAGAAAGAACATTTGAAAGACTGAGGAAGTAGAACTGAAGATGAGGAGGAGTAAACACGTTTCTAAGGATTTAAGCATACAACCATCCAAAAGAGTTTACTAAGAGAAGGAAGATCATAGCACAAATGAAGAGGTAATAACATCACCATTTTATCAAACCCCGAGTCCAACTAGGAAGCAACTGAAATCAACCATGTCCAACAACATATCTATGACTACCTGGAAACACTTGATCAAAGAGAAAAGGAAAAGGTTAATTCTCCTCCACAAAGTGAATTTGAATAAATTTTTAATGAAAATGATCCCTTGACCGATGACATTCCTCAAAAAGAATATAAAATTGAATTTTCTCTAAATCAAGAGATATATGAGTTGGAAATATTAAATAGGCATCCCAAAGAAGAAAATGAGGCAATAAAAATACAAAATGAAAATTTGAGGACTCAACTTGATAGTATGTTGTTGAATTTGTGCCACTAGTACAATAAAATCAAGAAACTCAAGTCCAACAATAGGGTTCTCATAAACAAAGTCAGAGGATTATAATGAAAAATATTAATGAGGAATCCAAATGTAGAACTTAATCTTAAAATTAAAAAAGGAGGCACTAGTTTAGATTTCCTAATCCTAGCTTCAGATAATGTAGTGAAAGAACACTTTACCAATTTTTAATTTTTGATGCACGAGGACATGCAAAACCCTCAGTGTGGGGGAATGTTGAAGTCGTGAATTTTCTTTTTTTTTTATATCCTCTTACCTTCATTTCCATCATTTTCATGATAGTTTTACTATGTTTTTAAGTTATAAGGTCACTTTAGATATGCTCAAACATAATAAAGGATATCACTCATTCATGTTTTATAGTCTATTGTTTCTTTATGAAATTTAATCAAAACATTTCTATAGCTACCAAAACACACTCATTCTGCAGCTAACTAAAGATTTTGCAGCTACATCCATGGTTAGACAAATTCTAGCACATTTGAAGAGTAATAAAGGATATAGGTAGATGGAAAATGATTAAAATATGGACATCCACCTATTCCATTGATCTAGAAATTCACAGGGTTTGAGAAATTTGATGGTCAAACCAGAAGTCAATTTTGGTTATAATACTCCAACCTTGTGCATAATTTGAAGGAAGATCATGGAATCATCAAGTGAGCATGGGATTCAATGAGAAAATCTTGGAATGAAAGGCTACAATATGTCAAATTGAAATATTCTCATGATTTTCTCTTCTCATAGCAAATCATGAGAATAATGATTCCTATTTTGATTTAGTCTCTTATTTGTCAAGTATAAACTAACTTCTCAGCTTATAACTTAGAATTTTTACTTAACAAAGGATTATAAAAATCCTTGGAGAAAGGAAATGGACATGTTCTTAGCTTTGCAATCATTTTATATCGAAGACTTCTTCTTTTAAATACAATTACTATGTTCCTTTGATGATTAAATGCATGGGCGAATAACTCATTACTTGAAGTCCTTTCACTCTTACGCTCAAAAGAAGGACCCCCTAGAGAGTTGTAGGTTAGTTTAGTTATTGGTTATTTTAGTTATTGATTCATTTCATAGTCTCTTTTCCATTACAATAGTCTCTTTTCCATTTAATCTGTTTTCATGATTTGACATCAATTGTTTTGTAGAAGTCAAGCGCTCACATATGTTAAAAAGACCAAAAATATTTCCTTTCTCAATTTGCTTATTTCAATGGCTCTATTTAAGATTTATGAGTTAAAGAACATATCAATTATAGTCACAATCGTGCACACTAATAGTTACTCAAAGTTGTATTTTGGATCATCACTTTCAAGATTTGTTTCTTGATATAATTATAAAGTATTTAGATCAAAGTTTTCTCTCTCAAATAGAGTAGAGACTTTGATTTCCAGTACTTAGAATATAATTTCAATTTGCTGCAAGTAGAATAAGGTTTCAATTCTATTCATTAGAATAATATTTTCAATTTATTTCAATAGAGTAAATTTGAATTCTTGTCAAGTAGAATAAGTTTCAATTCAATCTGATAATATATAAATTTCAATTGATTTCGCCTTTAAGACTAGTTTTATTTCAAAAGAAAAATTTTGATTGAAATAGCATGTGTGTAGGAATGATATGAGTTAATATAGTTACACTTTGCTTCAGTATAAAATTTTGTTTTAGTTTCATCTTTTAAAATAAAAAATAGAACTCCTAGCATATATTGTGCACATGCACTTCACAAGTACACGAACCTTGGTTGAAAATGTATGAAGTAATTTAATCATCAATTAAATTACCCAACAAACACTTAGGGACACCCACCACTCCCCAGATGTTTAAAGACACAATGTTCATGGGGAAATATTTTTACGAGGTGAAATTTCTCTAGGATCCTGAGAAGCATATTCCACAAATGAATAGATATGTTGATGGGTTAGTTCTTCTGAAGAAGTTAGAGCTAAGGAAGAGGAAGTAAGGTTGCCAAACAAAACCTTTTTATATTTACCACCCCAAGTTTTCCTAATCATAATGTTCAGAGTCGACTGAGGACTAATGGACAGATCAGTCATCAGGGACAAGGACGAATGAATGGTAAGTGGTTCTAGATATAAAACTAGATTGTGCTTCAGAATTTCTAAGTCACTACCAATAGAGTTTGTAGGAGATAGGTTCCCCCTGTAAGTGAAAAAAGGAATATTTAGAGAAAGAAACCTCAATGGAAAACAATGTGCAGGTCAAGCAATAAGATAATCAATCACTAGGGATATCCTATAATATGAAGTCACCAATGATGGTGGGCAAGAGCCCATAAGAGAGTTTGTAGTGAAAATTGATGATTCATGAAACCCTAACATAACCCAAGTGAATCAATGGATTCAAGCAAGAATTGTAAGCTAGTTCCCTCTTTTCCCCAGACTTTTGAACAAAAGATTCGACATGTTCATGGGAAACATCTACAAGAGACACACTAGTGGGAGATTCAGGAAGTGTATTTATAGTACCTTGATCAGTGTGATGGAACGTATGATGAGCATCCACTAGATCCACAGTTTTCAGTGTTCCCATGTTGATATTTTAGCAACGACCCCTCACTAGCCGTTGTGTCCGACGAGCCACCCTGAACTATCGCATATAATGTGGTATCATATTTCTAGTCTTATGATAGCCAAAGCATCTAAACATAATTTTCCAATAATAAATGTATTGTTGAAAGTAAATATCGCCCCACACCAAGTCAGACTCCACTGGAAGATTACTCGAGTAATTAAACTCAACATAAATGCAAGCTAAATTCGTATCCATCCCACATAGACTTCGATCCTCCAAATATATGAACTTTCCAATCATATTCCCGATGGAAATAAGAGCTAGATTCATTCATAGCTTCAAAGGGAGCCTTAGAAGTTTAACCCAAGCTAATTTTCATGGTGGAACCTCCCTAAATAGATTAAATCCCAAGTACCATTACTAAGGAGACAAGTAGCTACAACCCCACACACATATAAACCCTATAATTATTTCCACATCCTAAGAATGTAGAAAATGGACATAGAACCACCCATTAAACAATATACTAATCATTAACTTATATGTAGTAATGGGTGTCTAGTGGGAATCAACACACTCCTGCAAATGTGAACCATCTATACTAGCAAATTCCCAACGCCCCATGAGAGCACATTGTTGTAATCCCAGGATTTGATGCCTATAAATGTATTGACAGAAAATAAGCAATTTTATATGCTTCAGAGGATGAAAAACCTTTTACCTACAACCACGTAAGTCAAGAATACAATTAGAGCCAATCCATGAATAAGATTGCACCTCAATACCTTCACCCCTAGTAACATTTGGTAAACTTGGACCATGACCAAATTGAAATGTAAGAATGTCTACGAGCAAAAAGAGTTTTTATCTCTATAATTGCCTAAATTTGGTCATTTGTATCATAGGGAGATGTATCATGCATGGCATGACTAGCTATCACATGCAAATGGATCCTAAGCATCACCATCATAGATCGAACCACATGCATACAATCCACTCATTATAACCACAATAAGTGAAAAATGACCCAAGCAATAAATGCTAATGTTAACACCCAAAAATATGCCAGTCGAAACCTCCCACGGTGAATCCAAAACAATGTGCACATAGACCTACAATGATGGTGCAAAAAGGGGAATAAACAAATAAGACAACTATAATGATAAGTGGCAAACACATCAACCAGTAGCTCAAATATGAAACATATGTATAGCATGCAGGTGCAAATATCTCAATCAACCATATCGCCCAAAAAGCTCCCAAAGATTAATAAGATAAAATCACTGAAAATGACAATCAGACAAGTCTATTAAAGTCCCAATTAATATTCAACCAAACCATCTATATATAGGAGGCCCATAACATAGCCCATCATAAAGGATTTATGATGAAATGACAAATACTTAACCTACCAATAAAAATTCAAATGATTGCCACCCAAAAATAAAAACCACAATAAATCCCAAATATAGTGCACCACCCACACCAATTAGTGAATATTAACCACAGTAGCCCAAAACCACCTGCAGTGGATCCAAAACAATGTCCATGTAAACCTGAAATGATGATGAAAAAACAAGGGAATAAATAGGTAAGTCAACTATAATGATAGGTGGCATACATGTCAACCACCATCCCAAATATGCACCAAATGTATAACATGTAAGTGAAATCCCAATCCACCATGCTGCCCCAGAAACTCCTAAAGATTAATAAGAGAAAATCACCAACAACAAGGATTGGACAAATTTATTAAAGTACCAATTAATATACAACAAAAAAATCCACATGCGGAAGTCCCATAAACATGGCCCTCTATAATAGAGTTATGACAAAATGAAAAATACTTAACCACCAATAAAAATTCAAATTATGGCCACCCCATAATTAAAACAACAACAAATCCCAGATATAGTGAATCACCCCCATCAAGTAGCAAATATTAACCATAGTAGTCCTAAGTCACCCCAGATCATATACGAAATACCACTAGGATCATGAGTAAAGAACCACCCAAACTCGCCAAAACAGATGAGACCAAATGTAACTCCCATAGAGACACATGCTATGAAAAACCACCAATGAAATTGATAAGGGAAAAATGATGATAGGATGCAAAAAGTTTCAATAGTAATATAATACCCCCATGAATCCCCTCGAAGTGCATGCTAACAAGTTGACACAATAATAGGAAAAATCAATAAATGATTCCCATCTTAGATAGTGTTAGCCTCCTGCTCATAGCAGGTATTCATCTTTCATGATTGACATTTCTACATACCAAATATGTCATACTTTGCATGCTGCAATGTTCCATATTTTCTACTGAGGCCAAAGAAGTGTCCATGAGAGTGTGCTAGTCTAAGTGCCTCTGTTATTTTCCAATTTTGATGAGTTATTCCATTTTTGAAGAATTTTCAGTTAAAGGGAGGTCCAAACAGCTTAATCTTGGTCTCCCTAGGTTTCAATTTCCTATTGTAGAATATAGAGAATCATTATCTGTCTAAACAACTTAATCTTGGCAGATTCTTAGATAGGTAGAAAAGCAAGGGTGCTCAACAGCCTAATCTGAGCCCCTGGATGAAATAAGTATAGATGTAGATAGGAGGACAATAAAAAAGAAAAAGTTGAAAAACTGGGATTGCTAGTTCAAGTGCACCCAAACCAAAAGAACAAAAAATGCTCGGTAAAGTAGGTAGGGTAAGTAGTTTTGTGGTTGCAGAAATCAACCTATGTGATCCATTTCATGTTTTCAATTGTTATATTTATCCAGATCATTGTTTTGAGGTGCTTTTTCAATTTGATCAGATCAAGCAAGGCATCTCTAACTCCCCCTTCTTCTTATTTCCCAAATCACTCACTAACATCCCCTTGAGGACCTTGGGATCTGCTCAACAAGTCCTGCTTTCAGCTCATTTGCGTGAAATATCAAGTCAAGTTTTGAATTTCCTCAATGAAAAGAAGCCACATTTCTTGTGTAAAATCATTTCTCCATATCCTATTCAAATCACATATCTAAGTTCCAGATCTTGAACTTTGCACATTTCCTTACATTTCATTTCACAGTCATATTAATTCCTAATCTACTATATAGCTCCCTAACACTTCCATCCTATTTGCTAATACATAATAAAATCCAATATTACGTATCCCACCCTATGCACTATAGCTATGTAACATGGTTTGGGAGATATTGGTCCATTTGGGACTAATATAAACCCTTCTGCGTCTTAAACTCGGAGTTACTTTAACCCCTGGTTAAAGTAATAACCCTGGACCCCCTCTTTCATCTATAAACCTAACCCTCCCCCTCCACCTGCATTATTAATGGTTTGATGTTTAAAGGTCTGAAAAAACATTAAACTCTAACCAGCGCACATAACTCGCAAACCCAAATGAAAAACCCACTTTATTAAAGCTTCCCCCCCCCCGCCGAAATTAAATAACTAATAAAGGCGCCGCGGGCCCCGTCCCTTATCCTTCCACTGCCTTCTCTGTTCCGCCATCCATCCAATTGCCCGCACCCTAGATCTACGGTGGGCGGGTCATTTCCCCTCTGAACCTATCGATGGTTAGTATCTGAGAGATGGGCGGTTTTCCCGTCGTACTCCCGCCACGCGTCACCCTCTCGACTGTGGCAGAGCCCCCTCCTCCCAAAGCACCTGTGCACAAAAGCGGTGCACCATGAAACTTGATACTGCTTCCCCCTGCATGATGCAAGTGCCACGTCACCCTGCCACGTCACCCCACTGACGTCATCCGCCGTACTGGGTCCCACCTCTAATGTCATGATGATGTCACCACCGAAGAAAAAGCGCAAAAGGTGAAATCGCTGGTTAGGAAGCTCGAAATGAAAATCAGGGGCAGTTTTTGATGCGCGATTAGCACTTAGCACTAATCATTCATCGCTAAGAAAAAATGGCCAAAATGGAAAGCCTCAGTCCAGCACATGGTTTGCAGCAGTTATTTTTGCCCGAAAGAAATAGAAAGGAGCAAATTGACCAGTTAAAGAGTATCAGAACAATGTTAAAGGCCATTAAAGCTGAGTCATATCAGATTTAATAAGAATCACAGCCACCTACGAGTAGTAGAACTGACTAAGAGGTGCAGATAAGAGATTGAAGTCACAGTGATTGTAGATTGGACAGCAAAGCTACCAAAGGACGCCACATAGCCTCATTTTTTGAAACAACTACCCCCAGCGCATCATTAGATAGATATCTTTTACATTACTTGCAAGAGAAGTTAGGTTAATTGCATATTTTCCCTCAGATCTTCGATCAGATCTATGTTTGTAGATATTTTTCCTATAAATACAACCCTAAACAATGTAATAAGGGTTGGTTGGTTGGTTGTATTTCTCATTCTAGACTTACGTTGTAAATGTTAAGAGCTTCTGTAATCAAAGATTGCTGGAATGTTTGCATCTAAACTGGATGGTTGTGCATTTAATGGCTAAAGAGCTTGATATGGAATTCTCGTGCTTGCTCATGGTCCAATAAGTCTTTCCTCCCTCTATTTATCAGCTTATATATATCTGTATCATCTATATATCATAATCTAAGTTGCAGGAAGAAGGAATAGTTCGGAGCTGGTTTCATGCACTCTATGCTCAATTGTTGTAACTTTTCTATGTTTTCCTCTAAATTAGTGATGAATATGCATACTTAATTGAACATGTTTAAGCTATTTCCTTCATTATATGAATGCTGTCTAGGAAACTCTTCATTGCTCCTATTTAGCCTTCATCTAATTTCCCTCTTTGGCTAGATGAGAGATCCTTAATTGCCTCTCATCCCCTGACCTCCATTTCATCCTTGTTCCAGCATTAATCATTGTGCCATGTGTAGCTATCCCGCTCCATATTCCCCTCTTCTACCAAAGAAAGCACATCCATCAGTTCCCATTCATGGACTCCATGCCCAATGGTTTGAACTTCTTACACTTTGCATGCCAACTCTGCCTGAATAAAACAACCATCCCACCAAACCAAATCAAAACCCATGTACATCATATCTAGCCTAAAATCATCCCTTAAACAAAGCTAAATCCTAAAGAGAGAGCCCTCTCTGACTGCTGGTAGGCTAGGACCTGCAGTCCAAAGCTTGGTTTGTGGTTACCTCGGCCGTATTCCCTTAGGAGTCAAAGGGAACAACCTGAGTGATAACATAATGGCAACTCCACTGGGGACCTGAATCGTTTTGTTCATCACTGTAAATCCCCATTTCTGATCAGTTTGTCTCTAGAAAAAGTCTCTTGAAAAATCCCAAAAAATCAAAAAATCTCAAAAAACTCAAAATATTTTGTTTCCTGAAGAAACTTCCCCTTTCTTCAGATCTTTTTCACATATTAGCTCAGATCTGTGTTGGTGGACAGAGATCAGACCCTTCAAAGTTGATTTATCCACCTGGCGACTCCACATAATCCTCATAATATAGACTCCACTAGAGAAATGAACCTAAGAGAAATATACGAGCAGATCAAGCTTTTGACCTGGATTACTATCCAAGAGGTCATGTTCTTTCTCTTCCATAAAATTTTGCTATGTATATTGTATTTTAAAAATGATTTTTATGATTTGCCTTTTGAAAATGTTGTTGAAAAGCCTCCTTGCACATTAGAACAGCAGCCTTTAAATGCTGCTGAAAATCATCATACAACCAAGGAGGAAACAAAATGTCAAATCCAATCATTCTATCCTTGTTCATATCGAGCCCATTCAACCAATCCATGTACATAATCCCGTGCCTCGTAAGGTTCCTGATAGATATAAGCCTCTCATTTTGCCTCTCGTGCTTAATCCTGTGCCCAAGAATCATCTTGAGTATCTCCCAAGATTTGATGGAGAGAATGGTATTACTGCGCAAAAGAATATCCAAGCCTTTAAAGACTATCTTAATATATTTGAAGTGGAGGACGAGGATGTTAGTATCAGGCTATTTGCCCTTTCTTTGTAAAGCGAAGTTAGGACTTGGTTTAAAGCATTGCCTAAGGCTAGCATCTCTAATCTTCAGCAGTTTTCCAAGCTCTTCCTTGATAGATGGATGATCAAACTTAATTTCCTCTTGCTCATTGAAGAATATAATCAGTTAGAAAGACGTCCAAATGAATCTGTTCAACAATTTTTTGATCGATTCAATCAAGTTTATCATTCTATGCCTTTGAATATTAGACCTCCCCCTGATTTAGCTCTATTGCATTATCCAAGAGATTTTGATCCAGAAATAGAATTTCATTTGAGAGAAAGGAGTCCGTCCACCATGAAACAAATGTAGCACATAGTTGTGGATGTGGAGGCAAATCTGAAGATGAGAGATGAGAGGCGCAAAGCAGAGCAAGAAGAAAAACTTCATGGTTTGTTACAAAAGTCAGAGGAAATGATCACAATGAAAGTTGAATGCTTAGAGCGCAAGAACACATCTGTTGTGCAAGAGGAAAGTAATGTTATTCATGAGCAAACTTGCCACAAAACAGATGACATATTCATACACCCAGATGTGATGGAGCAGTCTCTTGATATACTATATGAATATAACAGCTTCTCTTCTTTCAACTGCTTGCCAAAATACGATGAGTATGATGATGATTATGAGCCTAATGACCAAATCAGCCTCGCAGAGGTGTCAGAGCCTATTTTGGCAGAAAGCACAGTTCAGCATCAGCAGCCTTAAATCAATGATCAATGTGCCTATCTCAGTTATGAAGTAAAGGAGGAAAGCGCAGAAAATTTTGATTTCAGTGAAGGAACTTTACCTTTCGGTGTTGATTCTTTTCAATTTATTAAGGAGAACTACCATGCAGTTAATAAGCAAGTATCAGCAAGTGTTGATATTGGTCATCTGGAGGAAGCCCAAATCATTGTTCAAAATATATTGCCTCTAGTTTTGCAGCCCTAAAGAGCCATCAAATATCATATTGAGGAAGATTTGAAAGCGGTTGTTCCTGACCAAGTCATCCAGGTGGATGCCCTGCCTCTTTGTTTTCAGCCATCTGAGTTTTTCAAAGAAGAAGACAAGCAGCCTGCGCAGATCAGTCAAGGGCCATATGAGCCTGTTTGTAATAAATTGCAAATATTAGTTCATGTTTTATATGATTCATGTGTTGACAGGGTGTATGATGAAGTAAAGAAGTTCTCTTCTCCATTACAAGGTTGTGTGCCTCAATATCAAAATGTTGATGATATTCAGTTTCCAAGGCATGATAGTGATCCCAAACTTTTGTATAGTTCTTCAATTTAGCCCAACAATTGTATATATATGTTGCAGGACCCTTTTGTACAATTTCTTGTTTCAGCAAAGAAGGTCAGCAATTTTCTGATCTTCTCAAACGTTAACAAAGTTATATATGATGGCAAGATCTCCATTTTTACCACCAGCAAGAACAAACAACAAAGCTCACCAATGTTTATAATGCTTAAATGGCTGCACTGGCTATTTGATTTCACCTAACAGCAAAGTAAGTGCTGATTAGAGTAGGTAGGTAGGATTTCAATTTTCTATTTGGATGGCAAGCTTGCTGCAGTTGAAACACGAAGTGAAGGCCCTAAGCTCTTCAAGTCTGCTGTCATGTTCATAAATAAAGCAGCCAACAAAGGGAAGTTTTCAGAGTACAGTAACAACTAAAGATTAAGGCATTCTGACCTTCTGTTCTTTAATTTTCGCAAGGAAAAGCCATCCCCAAGTGGAGCCACTGTTAGCCTCCTGCTCATAGCAGGTATTCATCTTTCATGATCGATATTTCTACATACCAAATATGTCATACTTTGCATGCTGCAATGTTCCATATTTGCTACTGAAGCCAAAGAAGTCTCCATGAGAGTGTGCTAGTCTAAGTGCCTCTACTGTATTCCAATTTTGATGAGTTATTCCATTTTTGAAGAATTTTCAGTTAAAGGGAGGTCCAAACAGCTTAATCTTGGTCTCCCTAGGTTTCAATTTCCTGTTGTAGAATATAGAGAATAATTATCTGTCCAAACAGCTTAACCTTGGCAGATTCTTAGATAGGTAGAGAAGCAAGGGTGCTCAACAGCCTAATCTGAGCCCCTGGATGAAATAAGTATAGATGTAGATAGGAGGACGGTAAAAAAGAAAAAGTTGAAAAAGTAGGTTTGCTAGTTCAAGTGCACCCAAACTGAAAGAAGAAAAAATGCTAGGTAAAGTAGGTTGGGTAAGTAGTTTTGTGGTTGCATAAATCAAGCTATGTGATCCATTTCATGTTTTCAAGTGTTATATTTATCCAGATCACTATTTTGAGGCGCTATTTCATTTTGATCAGATCAAGCAAGGCATCTCTAACTCCCCCTTCTTCTTATTTCCCAAATCACTCACTAACATCCCCTTGAGGACCTTGGGATCTGCCCAACAAGTCCTGCTTTCAGCTCATTTGCGTGAAATATCAAGTCAAGTTTTGACTTTCCTCAATGAAAAGAAGCCACATTTCTTGTGTAAAATCATTGCTCCATATCCTATTCAAATCACATATCTAAGTTCCAGATCTTGAACTTAGCATCATTTCTCTTACATTTCCATTTCACCAAGTCATATTAATTCCTAATTCTACTATATAGCTCCCTAACTACTTTCCCATCCCTATTTTCTATTAAAACTATATAAAATCCCAAAAATATTACATATCCCACCCTATAGCACTATAGCTATGTAACATGGTTTGGGAGATATTGGTCCATTTGGGACTAATATAAACCCTTCTGCATCTTAAACTCGAAGTTACTTTAACTCCTGGTTAAACCTAACCCTCCCCCTCCACCTGTATTATTAATGGTTTGATGTTTAAAGGTCTAAAAAAACATTAAACTCTAACCGACGCGCATAACCCGCAAACCCAAATGAAAAACCCACTTTATTAAAGTTCCCCCCCGCCGCCGAAATTAAATAACTAGTAAAGGCGCCGCGGGCCCCGTCCCTTATCCTTCTACCGCCTTCTCTGTTCCGCCATCCGTCTGATTGCCTGCGCCCTAGATCTACGATGGGCGGGTCTTTTCCCCTTTGAACCTGTCGATGGTTAGCATCCGGGAGATGGGCGGTTTTTCCATCGTACTCCCACCACACATCACCCTCTCGACTATGGTGGAGCCCCCTCCTCCCAAACCACTTGTGCACAACAGCAGTGCGCCATGAAACTTGATACTGCTTCCCCATGCGTGACGCAAGCGCCACGTCACCCCACCACGTCACCCCACTGACATCATCTGCCGTACTGGGTCCCACCGCTGACGTCATGCTGATGTCACTGCCGAAGAAAAAGCGCGAAAGGCGAAATCGCTGCTTAGGAAGCCCAAAATGAAAATCAGGGGCAGTTTTTGATGCACGATTAGCGCTTAGCGTTAATCGCGCATCGCTAAGAAAAAATGGCCAAAATGGAAAGCCTTAGTCCACCGCATGGTTTGTAGCAGTTATTTTTGCCCGAAAGAAACAGAAAGGAGCAAATTGACCAGTTAAAGAGTATCAAAACAGAGTTAAAGGCCATTAAAGTTGAGTCATATCAAATTTAATAAGAATCACAGCCACCTAAGAGCAGTAGAATCGACTAAGAGGTCCATATAAGAGATTGAAGGCACAGTGATTGCAGATTGAATAACTGATCCAGATTTAAACAGGAACGCAATAAAATACAGAGATAACCATATACACAAAGGTGAAACAGAAATAATACTTCATTTCATTAATGGAAAATACTGAAATATGCTTACAACCGGAAATAGAAATAAACCAGCTAGGGCGATGGTAGCTTATCTTGAGAAGGATGTGTGGTTAAATGGCTTTGAACTGTGTTACAATGAGGCTCGAAGGCCTATTTATTGTTGAGAAACAATGGAAAAACCCTTCACATTCCAAAACCTAACCCTGGAAGATGAAACACCAAATTGTGGGCCCCATTTTTGGGTAAGTTGGTACATAAACTTCCCGGGGTTGCGAATTGGTCGTCTTATCTCCGTTTGACATGCATGATAGCCCGTTGGAAAGATCTCTCCGAGGACTACGACGGAAAAGAAGACTTTTCGACAAAAAAATCGCTGGCAGTAGATTTCCCAAAAAACGTTGTTTAGGGCCTCAAAATGGCTCCAGAAGTTTAGGACCCGAAAAACTGCTAAAAATAGTAAACTGTGCTATAATTAAGGAAATTGAAAGAACTGAAAGAAGCACTAGAGGGGATCCACGTGTAATTAGCGGGTGGCCACCAATATCCACCTGGATCAATAGCAGAGTTACCAAAGGACGCCACATAGCCTCATTTTCTGAAACAGCTGCCCCCAATGCAACATTAGATATATAGTTCTTACATTACTTGCAAGAGAAGTTAGGTTAATTGCAGATTTTTCCTCAGATCTTCGATCAGATCTATGTTTGTAGATATTTCACCTATAAATACAGCCATGAACAATGTAATAAGGGTTGGTTGGTTGGTTGTATTTCTCATTCTAGACTTGTGTTGTAAATGTTAAGAGCTTATGTAATTAAAGATTGCTGGAATGTTTGCATCTGAACTGGCTGGTTGTGCATTTAATGGCTAAAGAGCTTGATATGAAATTCTCGTGCTTGCTCATGGTCCAATAAGTCTTTCCTCCCTCTGTTTATCAGCTTATATGTATCTGTATCATCTATATATCATAATCTAAGTTGCAGGAAGAAGGAATAGTTCGGAGCTGGTTTCATGCACTCTATGCTCAATTGTTGTAACTTTTCTATGTTTTCCTCTAAATTAGTGATGAATATGCATACTTAATTGAACATGTTTAAGCTATTTCCTTCATTATATGAATGCTGTCTAGGAAACTCTTCATTGCTCCTATTTAGCCTTCATCTAATTTCCCTCTTTGGCTAGATGAGAGATCCTTAATTGCCTCTCATCCCCTGACCTCCATTTCATCCTTGTTCCAGCATTAATCATTGTGCCATGTGTAGCTATCCCGCTCCATATTCCCCTCTTCTACCAAAGAAAGCACATCCATCAGTTCCCATTCATGGACTCCATGCCCAATGGTTTGAACTTCTTACACTTTGCATGCCAACTCTGCCTGAATAAAACAACCATCCCACCAAACCAAATCAAAACCCATGTACATCATATCTAGCCTAAAATCATCCCTTAAACAAAGCTAAATCCTAAAGAGAGAGCCCTCTCTGACTGCTGGTAGGCTAGGACCTGCAGTCCAAAGCTTGGTTTGTGGTTACCTCGGTCGTATTCCCTCAGGAGTCAAAGGGAACAACCTGAGTGATAACAGATAGATATTGACTTTTCTAATAAAACCACCTAAATATCTCGGAAATAACCAGATAGCATGCCCACTAGCTACTAAAACCTCTTGAAAAAGAGGAATCCCATGTAATATAAAATATAAAAGAAACCACTAGATAATCTCCAGCATATGATACCAGCCCTTTAAAACCACAAAGACACATCCAAAATGACAACCAACCACTAGTCTGTAGAAAAATCTATCTGGTCTATATGAAAATCAAACCTATAATAAATCTCCATGCACATCAAAGTAAAGTATCTTGCAATTCCAATACCCACAACTCATCCAAGAGCTTAAATACTTCACATCAACATGGTCCAAAATCAAATAAAAACTACCTGAGTGTAATCTGTATGACCTGCACTACACACCATTTTCATCGCTCCTCCCTTTGTCTTAAGGTTTCACCAATCACAATTAGAAATAAATATAAAGTTCGCTTACCCTAATTTAAAATTAATTATAGTGAAACGAAAGGTGAGTTTCCCCATCTCTATTTTTTACAAGTGTTTGAGTTATTTTTTTCTTATATCTTCCTCCATGGATGGAACATTGCCATACACATTTAACTAAAATAACACTATTTTTTATATTTAGGCTAAAATTCCCTCCTCCCATGGATTCATGTCTTCCAAATAATAATGAAGCATGCTAATGAGATCATTACAAAGAAAACATCCAAGAATATTATTAAGGATGCATGCATTGTAAGGAAACAAAAGGTGGGGTTGTTGCTCTTTACTTATTTCAGGATTATGACTTTGTTCCTTTTTTTAATACTATTTTAGAATTTATATATTATTGTATTTAGTGTTATTTCAATTAAAGGTTATCTTATCAATAAAGTTTTTTTGAAGACATGTATGTAATATTTTCATGGTCAAGGAGGGCAATTGTAATGGCTCCAATGCAACTCTTAGATTGTATTGGGCTAAAGCATGTTTTAATTATAAACAAGATGTAAATATCTTGTATGAATTATTACAATATCGCTTGAGCACAGGGAGAAACTAGTGAGTGCCTAGGCATATATTTTAGATTAATATGTTTTATATTTACCATGAGGTAAACTTCTCATAATATTCTCAATATATGTAAATATTATTTCAAAAATGAATATAAGGGTCAAGTTCTAGTTATGGATGAAAACTATAGGGACTACAAGTTAAAAAAAGGAGAAGATGAAAGGGGGTCAAAGGGGATGAGAAATAATACTATGCTTTTTGAGCTTTCTAAATGTCTTAATCTTCAGATTTTCACCATGTGCATTATGAACAACAACTACCAGGTATTAAATATAATTTTTGGTCAATGGGGAAGTCCACCTCACTTAGTTATACTAGCATGGGAGTTAAGTATATGTCTAAAAGAGTGTAAGATATTCCATTTCCATATGAATTTAAATTGCATGGATATTTAAAGCATCTCTTTTCCCTACACTCCCTTTGGATAATTCAAATTAACTATACCATGGACTCATTCTATGCTATTCATTTTATGCTCTACGGATGAGAATTTTGGGATATTCTAGTCAATTTTATGTGGTCCCATGCTATGCTACTGGAATTTGAATGGTAAGTGAGCAAGAATAAGCCAAGGAAGAGAAGGGTGTGCACCTAAGAGGGAAGAAGAAAATTTGTAGAGGAGCATAGAGGCTAGGTTTGATAGGAAGCCATATCCATTATCCTTATAGATTGCTACTCCATATGTGCTTAAGATTTTTTTCTTAGTTAATCCTAGAGGCAAATGGTAGGTTGTACTACTTCTATGCATACTAAAGAATACAAGAGGGAAGAAGATTCATGAGGGACTATTGAACAAGGAAGGGAACTATTTTCCTTGCATTGTATTAGGTAATTAAAGGAGGGTCATCATTTTTCTAATTGAAGTGTTTCCTAGTGAATTCTATGGTAAATAATTTAGTTGAGTTTCAAAGAAATTTAGTTAAGTAAAATAAGTGTAGTGGGTCAATTTCTTTCACACTTGTCGTCTTATTATTTAAATTATTGGAGGTGACATGCATTGAGGATTCCCTACAATTACTCACCAATAAGAAATTTCCTAACTTATTTATCCAAAAATAAATGTTATTCCTTTATTTTAAATTTATATTCTAACTTATTTGTTTAAAAGTAAATATTCTATCTTTATTATTACTAAAATGAATTGTCGAATAAATTTATAATTTGCTTATAAACTTATTCTCATTCTTATAACCATTTATTGTAACTTTAATAATATTATTAACCCTTATTAAAACTTTAATGATATTATTAACCCCTCTTTAGTACACCAAAAGATTATATTCTTGGTTTTTGTGATAGAAATAAGATATGCGATATGTGCTTCTTCGAGTATTTAGTCACATGTGACCAAGTTAGTGATTCAACTCCTTGGGCTTATTAGATCATACATATGGTTGATATAAAATACTCTTCTCACATGGTGACCATTTAAAAAAAACAACAATGTTGTGCCATAAGTATCCGATCAAAGGGTACTATAGGCTTTTCCCGTGAAACTTAACCATATATAATAGCTTTATGTTTTTATAAATTAAGGGAACTGTAGTTGTATGAAGTGAAAAAGATTACTTATTTTCTATTTAATGTTGGAATTAAATCTATAAATTAAAAAGAAAATTAAAAAAATATATCAAGAAGAAAATATTAATTAATTTTATCTCAACGTCAAGAAATAAGTGTTGCAGGGCAATGTACTCCTTGCTATTGAAATGAAAATTAAACGAGGAAGAAAACATTAATCAATGTTATCTCGACACCAAAAAACAAGTGTTGTAGGGCAGTGTAGTCCTTGTCATTGAAATTAAGAATTATGTTGCTACAAAATTTGCATATAGAAGTTGCTAGCATGATACATATAAAGCATACTATGAAATATTTAAATTGATATTAGTATAATATGGATAAGATTCATATATATTTTTCATATATGTAAGCTAACATAACATTATTAGTCTATGAAATTGTTTTACAAAGCACAATTGTATCATATTTATATGGCAATGTTTGACAATTTATATTTTCTCAAAAAAACAAAATCTTGTAATTAAGTTATGATGTAGTAACTTTGGTGGGACTTATTCAAATAATATTTACATTATGTGCATATAAAACTAAATGGATGTCACATTCATATAGATCTAAATTGCAAATCGTTTAGTACAGTGCACAATTACATAGTGTTGACCAATTTGGCATGCCACTCAACATGATGCTAGACCCTTGTCTAGGCAAGGACTAATAATGTAAATTTGTGAAGGGTTTCTTTGGTTTCTTTTGGCCTAAGAATTCAACCATTCAACGTCTTATAATTTGTCGACGTTTTGAAAAAAATATGAAGAAACAATATTTATTAATGCTTCTTTGACTTTTCTAAAAATTATCATACATTGTCTAATCATTTTGAAAAATAATGGAGAAAGTAGGATTTTAAGCCGAGTGGAGAAGAGCTACTTTCTAATTATATGAAGAAGAACAAATCATTGTAAAATTGAGGATTCCAATAAATGATCAAATTAGAAGGACCATTCAAAATCAAGAGTAGAATAGAAATGAAATAAGAATGTCTCCTATATTTGACATATATATATATATATATATATATATATATATATATAATATATATATATATATATATATATATATATATCACAACTTAAAAAATATTTTATGGCATAGTTACTAAGTTCCAATTAAAATTATGAAAATTTGGATAAAAAAATTTCCATTGAGGAAAAATGTCACACACCCATGTTTCACTATGTATATATTTTTTTAAATGAATGAGAATTAGGATAGTAAAAACAAATGTTACTTCTGGTACTAAGAGTATTCAAACTTGTCACGTTAATTAGCGGTAGCATTAAAACATTATAATAAATATTTGTGTATTTCACTTATAACAAAGTTACAACTTTAAAGGGTTCATTTCTCCACGAGTTCACCCATCCATTAATAAGTTAATACTTAAACTTTACACATATTAAAACACCATCCTTACTTACTGTACTCATGGTATTTATGTTTCATGGTTCGTTTATTAATTAGTGCTTTAATTCTTACTAGGCATTATGACGGCCCTAGGCTTGGCGGTATTACATCTCTGGAGTCTTCAGATGCTATACAGTTGGTCGTTCTGGCCTCAGGAGGTGCTCCCCATCCACGGTAACCTGGTGATGCATTGCATCGGATGGTGGAGAGTAATCTTTTTGCTCTATGCATTTGTCATCGCTTCATTGTCTTCACATTTCCTCCTTCCTGGTTCAGTCGTTCTACTTCAAGAAAGGTGCTATCACATTTGCATAGGCGAGCTCAAACAGTGGTTTCTCTGATAAAGTTTATTGGCATAATTCCACAGTTCTTAGGCTTCTTCGTTGGTCCTTCTCCTCAGGTCATACCACCGTCTCCAAGCGGGTTAGCTCCAACAGGGACTTACTAGCACTTATGTTCGAATCTTTGCTATGACAAGGGTATCCATACATTTTCATTTACAGGTAATGTTTAGATGTTCAATGCAGGAGTTTGTAACTTGTTTTGATTATTTTATTTTAAAAGAATTATTAGTTTATAACCTTATGCTATTCTAGCCTAGGGGATCTGGAGAGTTTTGTCGTCGTTCAAGATTTGGAATGAATGCCAGAACCCAAGTCCTTCGCTCGGCTTGTAGTGTTTGGTGGAGAATGGCCAAGTTTAACAATCAAGTATTGAGCTTCACCCAACTACATTTCCATCTGGGTTTTATCATAGTAGGGTTTTCTCAAGAGTTTAAAGTTCTTTTGCTGAAAATTGTTGGCTTAGCCTTGTATGCAATATTTAGGCTTGTTCTCTAGATTACATGAATTCTATTTAAAGTAAGAATTCGCTGGTTTCGAATTTGTCCTAGGCATTTATGGCTGTAATAATATTTTTGAATGAAAGCCCTCAGTTGGCCATTAGAAACTTGGTCCAGACTTGGTCCTCGCCTTTCTTTTGTTATGGTTCCATGCTGGGCTATTGTTTTGATGAGAAGGAACATTTTGGTTCATATGTGACAAACCCTCTCGAGACAGTTTAATGATTTATGTTAAATATTATCGAATTTTCCAGAATGACTTTACTCTCTTTGTATTATTATTGGCATGAATTTTTATGGTTAATTTCTTAACCATGGGTTTAAAAGTTTATTATACCTATAACTCACAATTGCATGTAAATCTATGAGTATCTGAATATATGATAGCAGGATGTTTGAATGATTCTTGACTCTTTTTCTTGAAGTTGTAAATCATGTTTCCAATTTCACTAATTTAACCCCTTTTTCCTTTCGGCTAGTTCGAACATAATATAATATTTTCTATGTTCTGTTAAAGTTTTGTATTCATATAATCTACCTGTAGCAATGCTTATGCGCTTGGAATTTCTACCCCTTGTTCTATGAGAAACTAGTGACATATTAGTTTGTTTTCTGTTTTTAGAATAGAAAATAAGCTTCTTATCTCAATTTCCTACTTCAAAATGTAAATAATTATTCTATAATTTCTGAATACATTGACCTGCATATATTTTTAATTCAAAGTAGTGAGAATTATCTCTTTAATTTCTAGATCAACTGCTCGTCTAAAAATCAGAAAGACTAATTCTTGCTACCATATAGTAGACCTTCTACCTATACATCATGAGATTTTACTTATCTGAGTATTCACTAACTTCCATTCATCAGTCTGATACCAGACCTTAGTTTACTTGTTGCTTTTCCTCTCAACGGTGAGACCGGCTAATCAGCTTGTCTCCCCTTGAGCTACTTCTCACATGCAAAATTTCCTCTTAAGACTACAATATTTTTGTTACAGCTATCTGGTCCTAATTAGACTTAGCTCCAGGCTCTAGAAACCCGCCTGGCATCTCAGCACAATGTTATCATTTTAATCTTCATTCTTTTTCCTCTTTTTTGATCTCAGGTACACTTACCCTCTTGATCTTTTTTCCTTGAGAATAAATCTCCAAGGAAGTTATTTAGGAATGGGTAACTACCAACCTAACTACCTAGCATGTGAGAAATATATAACTGTCATCATATTAATATTTTTACTTAATTACAATAAATAATTATATAAACTTATAATAATATTTAGTTTGTTTTACTGCAGTAATACAAATATTTACAATTACTGGGGACATCACATATTCCCACCCAAGATTAAACATCTTCCCGATGTTTCTCTACTAGAAATAGATTTGGAAAAGTCTTCCTCACAACTTGTTCATCTTCCCAGGTTGCATCCTCCGACCCAAAGTGTTGCCATTGCACTTTCACTTGGGTGATAAATAATTTCCGCAACATTACTTCTCTCCGATCGAGTATACCTAGGGGTTTTACCAAGAACTCACCTTCCGATTCGACCTATACACAAAAAGAAAATAGTTAGTCCTTTCCTTTGGTAATCAGTCTTGCAACCTATTCATACTATAAAATGATTCTTCTAATTTACCCGTATATCTAGCCAATTAATTATATGGTTAGGATCATATATGTGTTTTTTTAATATAGAAACATGAAAAACATTATGCACATGAATATGGCTGGGTAAGGCAAGCTGGTAAGCCACCATCCCAATTCAAGCTAGAATTTGGAAAGGACCACAGAATCAGGGTGCTAATTTATCACATCCACTACATTGCAATGTACTCTTCTTGGCTCATACATGAACATAAACATGATCTCCAACTTGAAATTCCCGGAAACTTCTCTTCCGATCAGCAAAATTCTTTTGTCGATCTTGAGCGGCCTTTAAATTGGAACATACTTTTTTAACCAAATCCTCCATTTCTTTTAACATGTCCAGTCCTAGCATCAATTTATCCTTTGGGATACCCCGACTCAAGGGTGTCCTACACTTATGTCCATATAATACTTCAAACAGACTCATCTGTAGAGATGTATGGTAATAGTTGTTGTAAGCAAACTCTACCAAATGTATGTAATCCGCCCATTTAGATGGTTGTTGCATTACATAAGTTCGCAACATATCTTCTACTATTTGATTTAATCGCTCGGTCTTCCCATCCATTTGAGGGTTGTAAGTAGTGCTGAAATGCAGCGGTGTGCCTAAATCTCCAAATAAGGCCTTCCAGAAAGCTAATGTAAATTTTACATCATGATCGGAAATTATAATATTTGGTATTCCATGTAATCTAAAAATGGTTTTCATGAATACGTTAGCAATTTGTACAGCCCCGTAAGTTGAATGTACTGGTATGAAGTGAGAATATTTTCTCAACTTATCTACTACCAACATTATTTCGTCATTCTTCTTTTTAGAATTGGGTAGTCCTATAATAAAATCGATGGAAATGGTTTCCCACTTCCATTCTGGAATAGGAAACGAGTGGAGTAATCTGGCTGGGTGATGGTGTTCCAATTTCACTTGCTGGCATTCCAGATAGTGAGCCAATTACTCAGCTACTTATTTCTTCATACTGGGCCAGAAACATTCCTTTCTAAGTGCAGTAATTAACTTCTGGTATCTAAGGTGGCTTGCATATAGAATTTTATGATATTCATCTAAAATTAAATTTTTAATATTTTTCTGGTTAGGTACATACATTCTCCCTCTATAAATCATTATACCTTCTTGATTTACCTCATAACCCATCTATTTTTCATTGTTGTTTAAAATTTTAGCTTGCTGCCATAAAAATTTATATTCCGGATCTTGCATTGCTACCTCTTTAATCTACTCATTAAATGTAGTTTGTAATTCACTGAAAGAGACCTCATGTATATAGTTTACCTTATGACTTAAGGCATCCACGACTCGATTCTCCTTTCCTTTCAAGTGCTCAATTTCAAAATCAAATTCACTTGAGAAGTCGACCCAACGAGCTTGCCTAGCATTCAGAGTGGGTTGCCTAAAATAGTTAGTTAAACTATGATGATTAGTCATTAATAGAAATTTCTTACCCATCAAGTAATTTCGCCACATCTTTAATGCATGAATGGTTGTAGTTAGCTCTAAGTCATATGCTGAATATTTTTGCTCATGCTCCTTAAGCTTCCTAGACTCATAGGCAATAACCCTTCCCTCCTACATTGGTACGCCACCTACACCCTCCTTGTTAGCATATATACAAACCACATAATCCTTATTCGGATCCGCAATGCTAAAAATGGGCGCAGTGGTGAGTAAATGTTTAAACTAATAAAAACTCCTTTGACAATCCATGGTCCACTTAAAATTTTTTCCTTTCTTTTGCATAGAGGTAATGGGATATGTCACCTTGTAAAATCCTTAAACAAATTGCCTATAGTACTGGCTAGACCAATAAATGATCTTGTATCAGTCACGTCTTTTGGTACTACCCACTCTATTATAGTTCTTATTTTATCTGGATCCACAACAATTCCATCCTTGGTAATAACATGTCCTAAATACTAGATTTTTTCTTTAAACAAATCACATTTGTTGTACTTGGCATACAATTGATGTTCTCTTAAAACTTGTAGAACAATACGGAGATGTTCTTTATGTTCTTCTATATTCTGAGAGTAAATTAGTATGTCATTGATAAAAATCAACACAAATTTATCCAAATACTGATGAACTATACTGTTCATGAGGCACATGAACGTCGCAGGAGCATTAGTTATCCCAAAGGGCAACACAACGAACTCATAATGCCCATAATGAGTTCTGAAGGTTTTTTTGCTATATCTTCTTCCTTTATTATAATCTAATGGTAACCTGAATGAAGGTCCATCTTTGAAAACACAGTTGCACCCTTCACCTGGTCAAACAACTCATTTATACGAGGTAAAGGGTATTTATTCTTGATGGTAAATTTATTTGACTGACGATAATCCATACACATTCACAATGTTCCATCCTTCTTCTTAATGAAAAGCATCGGAGCTCCCCAAGGTGATACACTTGGTCTGGTATATTTTTTATCAAGTTGTTCTTGTAGCCGCATTTTTAATTCTATTAACTCCGGTATGTTCATGCGATAAGGAGCTCGGGATACCAGGGCATCTCTCGAAATCAACTCAATGGTGAAATCCATATCCCTCTTTGGAGGAAGTCCTGGGCTTTCTTCAGGAAACACTTCCAAAAAATTTTGTACCACAGGTATATTTTCTAAAGAAACAATTTTTTCCTTTGAATTAGCATATCCTACTTGTATTGCATAAATTTGACATCCTTTTCTGATACATTTTTCTAATTTAGAGGCTGTTACTAGTCTTAATTTCAATGGTCTTAATATGCCTCGAATTTCCAGCCTCTTTCCCTCTTCATCCATATAGTTAATAGTTTTAGTTTTACAGTTAATGAGGGACCAATGTTTTTCCAACCAGTCCATGCTTATTAGGATATTGTACGATCCTAGGGGTAACACATTCAAGTCTTCCATGATAGACTGACCAGCTAACTTTAGGGGACAATTGTTGACCTTGGCCAACACCCTTCTCTTTGCTCCCATGGTTAGTTGTACTAACCAAGGATTCTTAAACTTGATAGCTTGCAAACAACATTGTTCTACTACTTTGGCTCTAATATAACTCAAAGTAGCTCTTGGATCAATTAAAATAGATATAGTTCGATCGACAATTTTACCTTCAAATTTTATCATGGTTGGTTGGTATTTCACCTAATGGTCTTCAAGGGCAACATTGAATTTAGGAATACCTATTGCCACTTCTCCCATGATTGATTTTTCTTGAATTTGTGCAACCTAATCAGTTCCCTTACAGTATGGATAGTTTTTGACATAATGTGCTCCTCCACATCCCCAACACTATACTAGAGGTCTAGCTGCTACTTCCACTTCAATTCTACCTGACTACTCCTTTGTCTTGGACTCACTTGGAAGTTTGAATCTGGGTTGATTTATGTTTATATTCCTATTTGCTTTCCCTTTAAGGGGTCCCTTGTTGACTATGGCCTTATTTCCCTTGCTATTAGAGGTAAACTTAATCCCATTTTTGTCATCCCATCTCTTTCCCACATCTCCCTTTTTCTTATTTTATTGATAGCATAATCAAACCTTTCGTATAACTTCGTCCATGGTTTTTGGGTTATCAAACTTGAGACACTCTTTCATGAACAATGGCAGCCTGCTGATAAATCATTTCACTTTCGATTTTTCTTCTTGTATGTAAGGAACATACCAAAGCAAGGACATAAATTTTGCTATGAACTCATCCATAGATAACTAACCCAATCGAAGATCGTGAAACTCTTTTTCCTTTTCATCATAAAATATTTCAGTCAAATATTTCTCCTTAAAATATTTTTTAAAATTTTCCCAAGTTATGCTTTGCTCATTTACTCCACATATCATTTTTACTTCCTCCCACCATAAGGTGTCTTTTCCTTGCAGTTGAAAGATGGCCAAGCAAACCTTGAAATTATGGTCATATTCATACAGCTGAAAATAATTATTCATATTGATAAGCCAGGCTTCAGCTGCCTCTTCTTGTTCACCATCAAAGAGGGGAGGTTTTATTTTCCGAAATTCTCCTTGTAATTCTATTTTCTGTCTTTTCTGCGTTTTGTGTTCGGATACATTACCAAATTCTTCCTCTTGATTTTCTTCCCTGCATTCTATTTCCAAATTTTGGGTTCAAAACTCTTGTTTGCCAGTCATTTTTCCGTGATCGGGACTGGGAATTGGTTGTCGCTGATTATGTCTATCAGGTAGACTATTCATGATATTTTCCTTCCCCCGCATCAACCTTTCATTATTTTCCCATAACCAAGCCATCTCATCCTTCAGTCCTTGCACAGTTTCCAAGATTGCAATATTGGTATTACGCGGCTTTTCCCCCAAATGTACCCATACCTCAAGATTGACTTCTTGAAAAAATGTTGGTCCTGTTCCTATCACAGGTCTGTGTGGTGTAATTCCATCCCTCCTCATGTTGGCTGCTTTTATTTCCTTCTCTGTGCACATCACAAATGTTGTTAGTCACTTACTTTCCAGAGGTCTCAGCTTTGTAACCTGAGTGATCTAATACCACATGTCACACACCCATGTTTCACCATGTAAAAAAATAAAATTAAACGACTGAGAATTAGGATAGTAAAAACAAATGTTACTTCTAGTACTAAGAATATTCAAACTTGTCACGTTTATTAGTGGTAGCATTGAAACATTATAATAAATCTTTGTGTATTTCACTTATAACAAAGTCATAACTTTAAAGGGTTCGATTCTCCATGAGTTCACCCATCTATTACTAAGTTACTAGTTAAACTTCACACACACATTAAATCATTGTCCTTACTTACTGTATTCATGGTATTTATGTTTCACAGTTCGTCCATTAATTACTGCTTTAATTCTTACGGGTGTTATGACAGACCTAAGCTCGGTAATATTACATCTCTGGAGTCTCTAGATAGTATAGAGCTAGCCCTTTTGGCCTTGGGAGGTGCTCCCCATCCACAGTCACCTGGTGATGCATTACATCAGATGGTGGAGAGTAATCTTTTTGTTCTATATATTTGTCGTCGCTTCATTGTCTTCACATTTCCTCCTTCCTGGTTCAGTCATTCTGCTTCAGGGCAAAGTGTTATCACATTTTCACAGGTGATCTCAAATAGTGGTTTCTCCAATAACCTTTATTGGCATAATTCCATGGTTCTTAGGCTTCTTCATTGGCCTTTCTCCTCAAGTGATACCACCATCTCCAAGAGGGTTAGCTCCAACACAGACTTACCAACACTTTTTTTTTTTACTCCCTGCTATGAGAAGGGCATCCATACATTTTCATTTCCAAGTAATGTTTATATGTTCAATGTAGGAGTTTGTAACTTTTTTTATTATTTTCTTTTAAAATGATTATTAGTTTATAACCCTGTGCTATTCTAGCCCAAGGGTCTGGAAGGTTTCATCATCATTCAAGATTTGGAATGGATGCCAGAACCTAAGTCCTCTGCTTGGCTTGCAGAGTCTGTTGGAGAATGGACAAGTTTAACATCCATGTATTGAGCTTCATCCAACTGCGTTTCCATCTCGGTTTTAGCATAGTAGGGCTTTGGCTTCAAGAGTTTCTAATTCTTTTGTTGAAAACTGTTGGCTCAACCTTGTATGCAACATTTAGGCTTGATATCTAACTTACATGAATTCTATTTAAAGTAAGAATTCGTTGGTTTTGAATTTGGCTGAGGAGTTTATGGTTGTAATAATTTTTTTGAACGAAAGCCCTCGGTTGGTTGTTAGAAACCTGGTCCAAATTTGGTCCTCACCTTTCTTTTGATACGATTCCATGCTGAGCTATTGGTTTGATGAGAAGGCACGTTTTGGTTCATATGTGACAAGCCCTCTCGGGACAGTATAATGATTTGTGTTAAATATTATCAAATTTTCCAGAATGACTTTACTCTCTGTGTATTATTATTAGCATGAGTTTTTATAGTTAATTTCTTAACCAGGGGTTTAAAATCATGTTATGCCTATAACTCACAATTGCATGTAAATCTATGAGTATCTGAATATATGATAGCAGGATGTTCGAATGATTCTTGACTCTTTTTCTTGAAGTTGTAAATCATGCTTCCAATTTCACTAATTTAACCCCTTTTTCCTTTTGGCTAGTTCGAACATAATACAAGATTTTCTATGTTCTGTTAACTTTTTTTATTCAAATACTCTGCCTGTAGCAGTGCTTATGCGCCTGGAATTTCTACCCCTTGTTCTATGAGAAACTAGTGACATATTAGTTTGTTTTCTCTTTTTATAATAGAAAATAAGCTTCTTATGTCAATTTCCTACTTCGAAATGTAAATAATTATTCTATAATTTCTGAATACATTGACTTGCATATATTTTTAATACAAAGTAATGAGAATTATCTCTTTAATTTCTAGAAAAACTACTAGTCTAAAAATCAGAAAGATTAATTCCTACTATTATATAGTAGACCTTTTACATGTACAACATGAGATTTTACTTATCTGAGTATTCGCTAACTTCCAGTCATCAGTCTGATACCAGACCTTAGTTTACTTTCTACTTTTCCTCCCAACCGTGAGACTGGCTAATCAACTTGTCTCCCCCCGAGGTACTTCTCACATGCAGAATTTCCTCTTAAGGCTACAGTGTTTTTGTTACAACTATCTGGTCTTAATCAGACTTAACTCTAGGCTCCAAAAACCCGCCTAACATCTCAACATAGTGTTATCATTTTAAACTTCATTTTTTTCCTCTTTTCTATTCTCAGGTACACTTACCCTCTTGATCTTTTTTCCTTGAGAATAAATCTCCAACGAAATTAGTTAGGAATGGGTAACTACCAACCTAACTACCTGACATGTGAGAAATATGTAACTGTCATCATATTAATATTTTTACTTAATCACAATAAATAACTATATAAATTTATCATAGTATTTAGTTTGTTTAGCTGCAGTAATTCAAATATTTACAATTATTGGAGACATCACAAAAAATTTGATAATTTATATACCTGGGTCGATGGCAGCAACAACAATACACATTCCTTACCAATTTTGTTATCATTATTGTTTACTAACATGACCACCCTATTCTATTTTCCTATGTTGATCCTATACTACCCTCCACCAAAGTTATTCTTCTATATTTCTCTTTATAAAGGCAGAGATCTCACTTCCCATTCACAATTATTCATTAGTAGCCATAAGATTGTTTGATGATTCTTATAAACTTTGCTTTGTATTCTTATTCAAAGTATTAGATAAGACTCTAGCGAGTTAATTCATATGTATTTTGATTTTGATTTGGTTTTTTTGTGTTTTCTATTGTGTGATCCCTTATATGAGAGGAAAGAGATCTATGAGTTGTGGAAGGATATCAACAAACGTAACAAAAACCAGACAAATAATTATATTAACGAACTTGTTTCTAAATTTCATAATTCACTTTTCCCTCTTTATTTCATTATCTAAAAAAAAAAAAAAAAAAATTCCATTCCTTGTTTATCCATAATATGATGGTTTTTCACAAACATTATTTAATTATTTTATTTATCCTAGATAAAAAGTGGATAAATCACTCAATATATTGGATGTTTCCAAAAATAAATTTAAAAAATATATTTTTAATTAGTAATCACTACTAAGTTCACACATTTACACTTTGGTAAATAGGTTTTTTTCCTGAAATTTAATTTTAGGTGGTTTTCCTATAAAGCTTAACAATGAAAAATCATTGCATAAATATTTAAAAATCATGGCATAATATTGCAACTACATCCATAAATTATGGCAAAAAAATTATCTACATAGCACAAAAACTGCAATAAAACTTTAAAGTTATGATGCAATCACATGTTTAATTTTTTTCAATAATATTAAAAAATAAATATCTGTTTTTCAAAATTAAATATTATAACTTAAATTGATGCATTCTAAATTAATAATGATAAACAAATTTAGCTAAAATTCTATCTTAGGCTATTAACACAAAGCAAATAATAAATTACATATACAACTTAATTAATATTTGCTTTCCTTAATTTAAAATGTAATTTGATTAATTTTACTTCATGTTATTTTTTATTAATGTTAATACATTGCACTTAATAGATTATTTATGTTAAAGCATTGCACACATTAGATTTATGTTGGCTTTAACGGTTTCTTGTGAAGGATGGGTTTCTAGGTATTAATTCCAATTAATAACAGTGTGATAATTAAATTTAAGCTAAGACTTTTATACAGTAATTGGGCATTATCCGGAAAAGACTTACTATATTCAATTCTTATATAGTCCAGTTATTCAAACCAGAAAATTGCGAACCATTTCGCTCTATCCTAATACGAACCATTCTTCTTGACTAAACTTACCTTAGGCCTGGGTGACAAGGACATTGAATGCCAGAAAGCTACCGGTCCTGATTTGGGCATGCTTTAAAAAAAATGGTTCTTTTCTTTCATGATTTCCTGAAATAACTGTTTTTGCTTTTTTTTTTTTTTTTTCCATTTTTAATTTCACACACAAAATGCTTTGCTTTTATTTTTATATTTTTTAAGATTTTGTTGATTTGTTTTTTATTACAATGTGTTAACCTAAAAATTATCGGAAAGTAAATATATTATTATTAACCACAGTTGGAGTAAGAATATAGCAATTCATTTTATGATTTTTTTTATTAATTATTTAGGATTATTTTATTTAATTTTATTAGTTAAGGTTTTATTATAATACTATTTGTTTATTGGTTATATATAAATATATTTTTATTATAAATATTTATTTATGTTTTAATATAAATATAAAATAAATAATTTATTGTTTATTTATTGGTGAAAGGATTATAGACTTTATTAACATTATATATTCAAAATAGAAACAAAAGAAACAGAAAAAATTCAAACCAAAATTAAAAGTCATAAATTTAAATTTAAAAGAAAGGTAAGAAGAAAGTTTATGAATAATTGAACAAGTTTAAAAGTTTTCTAAAGCTATAAAGAATTTTTTGCAACATTATATGCATTAAAGAATATAATATAAATATATATTTATTATTAGCATAGTTATGTAGATATACATGTTTATTTTGAAATAGGGTTTTCATGATTTTAATTTAATTATAAATACTTATTAGACATGGTAAGAATTTTATTTCCATAGAATTTTCTTAGTAGTATACATAAATCAAAGGTTGAGGTTTATTTCCAAAGTAGTTATGCATTTTTTTCCCTTTTAATTAAATTCATTAATTAAAAAAAATCTCATTTGAACAAGTGTCATGTGAAATAAGTTATGGATATAAGAATACATAAATAGATGGTTATAAGTTATGGTTATAAACAAAACTCCTATGTGATGGATTTGGAAGAATTTCAACAAGATGAATTATCATTAAAGTTAGAATAGGTAATAAAACTTAAACTAAAGAAAGGAGCGCCCTACCTGCTGTCATCCCCTCAGTGTTTCAGAGGTTTGTAGCTTGTTAGCCTTTGCCCATTGTCACTCTTTATATTCTTAGGTTCCACTTCCCTCCCTTCTGCCTTTTTCCCTGCCCTCTTGCTTTCTTTTCCATTGCATTTTCCCTTAAGTGATCCGCTCCCTATCGTTGACCTCAACTTGCTTCAACGCCTATCTTTGGCCAGATGGTGAGCCATGACTAGTCCAGCCCATTACTACCCCTTGGCCCAGGAAATTGCTACTTTTAGTGCCTTGGTTACCAATGCGCATAAGTTCCAAAAGTCCCCTCCATATCGATTCATAAAGAAGCTCACTGACATTATAAAGGTCGAAATCTCTACCCTCTAGAATACATAGCATGCCCTCTAGTTATCTGAGCAGGGTCTTGTGAGTCAAGTCATGGGTTTTTGGCCCTCTCCTCTCACTATCCACATCTAGATAAAAAATAACTAGAAATCCCTAATCAATGCTGAGGTCGCTTGGTCCTTTTGTGGAAAAAGGTTTTCACCTTTTTCTTTGAAAGTAAGTTAGACAACGATATGATCTTCAGGAGTGGACCATATTTCATTGGTCCATAAGGCCTTTACCTCGATCGATGGAGCCAGAAATTTAATCTTGATTGTGATGTTCACGCCTCCATCCTTGTTTTGGTTAAGCTCCCCTTCCTCCCCCTTCACTGTTGGAATGATGTTATCTTTAGACGAATCAAAAAAACCCTAAGAAAATACATTGATTTTGTTGAACCCCTTGAAGGGTTATTCTTATGTGCTTGCATACTGCGATTGGGATAGGGTCCCCTAGGTCAAGTTGAGTCAAATTTTGGTTAAATTGTGTAATCTTCTTTTGTAAGCAAGTAAAGTCTCCACGAAATGTGGAAGCGGAGCGCGAAGCTAGTATGAATCAAAGGGGCTTGAGTCCCTTAAGTGGGTAAGTGATAGAAAGTTTTGAGACCCACGCATGGTTTGTAGACCATGGTATTGTAAGCGAAATGTTATATATAGATGAGTCATAACGAGTCTAGGTATTGAAATTTTGGATAAGAATCATTGCATTGGACAAGAAGCTAAGGCAGGAAATATCTGTTTCCTATACTTAGGTGAAAGGGGAAGGCTCTTGCAGCTGAGTGCGCAAAGACCTTGGTAAGTTCGCAATCTGAGTGTACGGGCCCTTGCAGCTAAGTATTGAGGGAAAGGAAGTATGTACTTGAACAATTATTCTCAATAAATATAGTTTTGAGCCTTGCATCTATGTCTTCTTTCTTACTTTTGTGAGTTTATGTATCTTCACACTGTGTTATGATTTACATGAATTAATGCTTATTTTCTAAGTGAAAATAATATATCTATAATATTTATGCATATTATGAATGAATATAAACCTTCATGAAGATTTAGAAGTTGTTTTAGTGCATTTACAGTAATTGTCTATTAGGAAGGATTAAAGATGCGCGAAGGTAGATCTAAGCCATAAGGACTGCAGAAACCTATTAGACAGGCCTCTGGATGTAGAAACCTAGTTCTATCATCCCTCAATATTGCTTCGAGTGAGATTGCAGCCTGCGCTACACAGGTTGTTGCCAAAAGGTCCAGCAGTTAGGGTTTTGTTGGTTCACACAGATAATGTTGAACCTGGGTCAGGCCCCATCAATCCAAAAGATGGTTCTGTTGCCAGTACCGAGATCTGTCTGAGGAATGTGTGATGTCCAATAAGTGGTTCCCTACAAAGAAAGAAATCAAAAAGTGGAGCGATCAGAAGTTGCATGCGTTTGGAGCTCAGGAGAACAAAAACTCACAATCATCCAAGGAACAATGGCTGAATAGATACATGTACACAGGTAAGACTGAAGCCTTATTTTGTTTCTTTCCCTCCAAGTTGCAAGAGTGGCTGTCCAGACTAGCAGATAGTCAGGGTACGTGGAATCTTGATGGTCCTATTAAGCGGACCCCAGAACTAGTGAAGCACTTGGAAGCTTCAGAAAATAACATCGTACGGGTCGTTGACCACTGGATTGATAGTATCATAGGAGGTATCATCATTGAACTCGTGATCGATACGACCATCAACTATAACAAAGTAGAGTGCAGGTTCTTTAAGGGCCAAGAGGTAAGTACTTAAACTCTCTGAAGACCTGGATCAAAATGATGTGGTGTGAAAAAAGGGTTATGCCATTACATTGATGTTTGGGACTACATGAAGCAGAAATTCTTTCAGAAGAAACAAAGAATCAGGCTCTAAATACAGTTTGTTGTTAGGATCTCCTGATAGTGACAACAAACGAACTATCCTGATAACACCACGAAGAGCAATGCAAATAGTTAGCTAGGGTATCCCAGGGATACCCCACCTAGCCACTCCACCACCACCTCCACCTTTGCCACATACAGCTACCCCTACACATCCACCTCCACCTCCACCTCTGTATCAACCATTCAACATGGCAAATACGATGAAGATGACAATCTTTAAAGGGGTGGGAAGTGAGGACCCCGAACAAGTTTGGTTCATCGCGAATGCTGTGTGGAAGGCACAGTAGATTACTAATGATAATATGAAGAAAGCGCAACTGGTCATAGCATTGCAGGACAACGCATTGACTTGGTATATCATGTTTTGTACAGATCAACTCGACACGACGATGGAAGAGACTCAATAGGCACTGAGAAATGAGTTTAAAAATCCTAAATCTTAGGTGCAGTCCTAACAGAGTTTAAAGAAATACAAAAGAGGGTAAACAAGTCCTCGTGGGACTTCGATCAGAGGCTAAAATGCCTGATCCGACATGCTAATATGAAGATCATAGATGATCAACACAGAGACTAGTACAATTCTTCATTGTTTCCTCATCTAAGATTGCCATTATCACAGCAGAAAATAGGAATGCAAGTAAAGGTTGTCGAGATCGTGGTGAGGTTCAAAGCCTCACCCGTGCAACATACAAACATTGGAGTAAACAAATTCAGTTGCAACTAGAAAACCTACACATGGAGTTGCAGAGTTTGGAGACAGGAAAGGAAGCTCAACTTAAGGTGCACGTAGAAGTTTGGTGCATCAAATGTAAAGATAAGGGACATGAGAAGGGTCATTATCCGTTTTATCAGAATTACCTTATTGGAGGAGGTATAGTTCCTTTGAAGCCTGAGAACATTGCGGGACTAAGTGTAGTACCCTTATGGTGTGATATCTGCCAGATAACTGGGAAATACACGACCGACCATTGTCACCTCTTGCAAAAGTTTGTACAGACTCTGCAACAGTTTTTTTGTACCTTCGGTAAATTGGTTGGGCACAATGAGAGAAACTGCTGAAGCTACAAATTGATGATGGATCGAAAGCCTACATATCGAATGCAAATAGAAATTCGGAATCAAAATCAGGATGCGAGTGCAGTGCACGGAGGATTCCATGGTTGAGGAAGAGGAAGAGGAGGAGGAGCTGGAAGAGGTCACGAACGAGTTATTTTCTACAACTGTAGAGATGTCGGTCATTTTGCGCGTGACTTTCAGAACCTAACACATCCATCCTGTCAGTATTGCAGATAGTTTGATAATGTGATAGAAGATTTCCTGGTGCTGATAGCCAAAATGCAGGAGAAAAAGACGTAGACACCCACGAAAAATATAAAAATGATGAGGGAAAAACCTCATGAAGAGGACCATAGCATTAATATAATGACACAAAGTGGTATTGCCGTGGGAGAAGATAAAGGAAAGCAGCCAGAAACCTAAGGTTGGGTGTGCAAGGTTGTCAAAAAAGAAGTTGGATTTGATTTCAACAAGGCTAAAGAAACTTTCATGGAAGCCAAGGAGAAATTCGCTGAGGCTTCTACGTCAGGAAGTCAGGAAAAATTGGTTGGAAACAATGAAGTGTAGGACATGGATCCCTCACTATTAGCTACTTTTCTGAAAACCTGTATGAAGTTGTTGCGGGATAGGAAGGTTGTGGAAGGGCTCCAAGAGCTCATTGACAACTGTACGGGTAAAATCAGGACTCCTTCTGAATAACGCACTGTAAGGAAATTTGGTAAGCATAAGAAGCAGACAGGGCATGAAATGAGGCTGACTGTGCAGATTGGGGAGTACACAAAGGATCAAGTCATCCTGGGTCTAGGATCTAATGCGAACGTGCTGCCAAAATAGATGTGGGAAAGGATGGGGAGACCTGTGCTACAATGGTCTCCTATACAACTACGCATGGCTAATCAACAGAAGATCATTCCTATGGGGTTCCTATATAGAGTAACAATGGACATTGAAGAAGCAAGCGCTCTAGCCGACTTTCAAGTAATTGAAATAGTGGATGACAACAATCCTTACCCTATGCTATTAGGGATTTATTGGGCCTTCGACATGGATGTGGTAATTAATCTGAAGAAGTGATGCATGACATTTGAGAGGAAGGCACTCCATGTTATTGTACCACTGGATCCCATTGAAGGAGCACGCTACACTGAACCGGTCCGCGACTATGAAGAGGAAGATAATTTGGATCAAATATATGAGATACTATGTGCGACGAAGATTAGATCAATCCCATTGCAGATGGGTGAATTACGTGGGATAGAGATAGCTCTTGTACCTCAGATTGAGATGAGGAACTTGAGCATTGGAAAAATAGGTTGCATGAAATTTCAATGCTATGCTGTAATATGATGGCAAAATCACTTCGGTGTGTATCCACAGAGGTAAGAAATATTCCTCATTATCATGGCTTAGATGATGTTAGTTTGTTTCTAGAACACTTTGAAAGGGAGTTGCCAGAAGAGCATCAGTTCTAGGCTCTTGATCTGGAGCTGCATGCTACACTTTCTCGTTGGTGGGGTACGCATAAGGGTAGCTTCACTGACTGGAAAGAGTGCAAGCGAATGATGAAGCTAAGGTTCGGGTATGCGAATACCCACCTAACAGAGAAATATTCAGGCAAGGATGATCTACACGAGCATTTGGCGCAATGGACTACATCTTGGGGCGAAGAACATAAGCTAGAATGGGTACATATATTTTTCCACACCCTAGATACTATTTTGATGAACTGGTACTTGGAAACAGAGCTACGTCATGGGACGACCAAGTGGGATATCATGAGGGAAAATTTCTTGTTAAATTTCAGCTTTAAGGATGGATTTAAATGTATTGATGAGGCCCTCTAGGAAATTAAGGTCTCAATCTTTAGGACACCTAAGGAGCCAGTAGAATGGGTTCAACCGGAATGGAATACATAGTTGCGCCATGCGCTGGAATGCTACAATGTGACTGCAGAAGAAGAAGAAGGGGATCCATGAAATACCAACATTCTAGAGACTGAGGGAAAGCACGAGGTTGAAGGACCCAAAGCAGTGAATCACGATATAACAAAACCTATGAAGACCAAGCAAGTAAACATTGGATCTGATGCTTGGGCGAGCCCTATGGTTGTTTTGGAGAATAAGCAACAAGATGAAATCAGGATGTGCGTAGATTTTTGTAAGCTCAATGATGTGTGTGTTCATGACCCATTTCCAATGCCATTTACAGATGAATTCCTGGAAAATGTTGGAGGGGAGGAAGCCTATTCGTTCACTGATGGATTCTCGGGATACCATTAGATTAAGATCGCACCGGAGGATCGCAACAAGACTACCTTCGCGATGGAGCGAGGATGCTTTCCGTACACCATGATGCCATTCAGGCTCAAGAATGTGCCCGTGATCTTTTCAAGGGTCATAATTGCATCTTTTAAGGAATTCATACATAAATTATTAGAAGTCTATTTTGATGACTAGACAGTGTTTGGGTTGATAAAGCCCCACGTTGCAAGTCTACGCCTCATGTTGGATACTTGTTACAGATATCAGATCACCCTGAATTTGAAGAAATGTAACCTTTGTGTACCCTATGGGATATTGCTATGTCATGTGGTATGCAAGAAAGGATTAATGGTAGATCGTGGGAAGATAATTGTTATTGTCAATTTAGAAGTTCCCAATAATATAAAGCAGTTGTGCGGAACCTTGGGCCACACCAGTACTATAGGAATTTTATCAAAGCTTATGCATAGATAACTGCACTAATGGAGAAATTACTAAAGAAGGACATGAATTTCTACTAGGATGAGGAATGTCAGCATAGTCTGGATGTGTTAAAGGAAAATACGGTGATTGTGCCCATTTTTGTGTTCCCAGACTGGATGAAACAATTCCATGTTCATGTGGATGCCTCATATATTACACTAGGTGTGATATTAACCCAACCAGGCGAAGGCGAAATTGATCATCCTATAGCCTTCGCGAGCAGGAAATTATCAAAGGCCAAGAAGAACTACTCAACTACAGAGCCCAAAGGATTGGCAATGGGGTACATGCTACAAAAAGTTCAACATTACCTGTTGGATGCGCACTTCAAGATGTATACAAATCACTCCGCTCTCAAGTACCTGGTCAATAAGGTTGTGTTGAGGGGAAGATTTGTAGTTGGTTATTTCTCTTTCAAGACTGTGATTTTGAGGTGATTATGAAACCCGGTCAATTGAATGTGGGACCAAATCATCTATCCAGAATTCACACAGGTGAAGAACCCACTGGTTGGGAAGAAGGATTGTTGGATCCGCAGATCTTTGTTGTACATGTCGCAGACGATCACTTTTCTGACATAATCCAGTTTCTAACCACTGGTACAACCCTGGAAGGATATTCTACACAGTAGAAAAAGTAATTGGTGGTCTGTACAACTAATTTTTCTGTGATCGCTGGACACTTGTATAAAATGGGTTCCGATAAAATATTGCGCTGATATGTTCTAGAGTTTGAATGATCCATCATCCTCGCCGAAGCACATGGAGGAGTGGTGGGAGGACACTATGCAGGCATAGAAACTACGCAGAAGATTCTGTGTGCATGATTGTGGTGGCCAACAGTGCATAAGGATTCTAAGGCATGTGACGCTTGTCAAAGAACAAGGAAGCCTTCATGAAGAGATGAACTACCCTTAAACCCATATATTTCATTGCAAGTGTTTGACAAATGGGCGATTGACTTTGTAGGTCTAATACAGCCACCCTGGGAAAAAGATAGGCATGCAGTACATTATTACTATGACTAAGTATTTGACAAGATGGGTGGAGGCACAATTGATCAAAGACTGTAGTGCTTCTACAGCTACGAAGTTCCTCTTTGAGTTTGTCTTTACACGGTTTGGATGTCCTAAGATACTAATCAGCAATAGGGGTACACATTTCTTAAATGAAATAATTACCACGATGCTCAAAGAATGATGACCACTAACCCCACAGAAGCCGCAATCCTTGAAGTCACACAGGAAATGGAAGAAACGCCATCTGTACCGACAGTGCCAAGGTTGCCTAGGCCTAATTTGTTTGCTGCTAAGAAGAAATAAAAGAAACCGCAGCCAGTTTCGGTGAGACAGTCACCAAGGAAAAACCCCGCTAAGATTCACCAAAAGTTGAAAATGGACAAGTCAAAAAGACCACATGAACCCCTTGATCTTGATGAAGACGAGCTTTGTGACGGCATTGAGGAGTTGGATTCTGAAGAGGGTGAGCCTATAAATCATCTCCCGAAGTATATCCCACCACGAAAATGCAAATCGAAGGTACCAAAAGATCCAGATACTACCAAGTTTATGGTTTCTATAACACTTCTATCGGAGAAGGTGGTACTTGAAGGAACGCTCTTACGGCACATTCCTGTGCTCAAAATGGAAAATTGGGATCTAGCGGATCATGAGAAACTCCCCCAGCTAGAACCAAATAAGTATTTGGTGAAGATTTACTATGAGGAGACCAGAGTAACGTGGTTGGAGCTAATGAAATAGGTCACGAGGGTTGAAAAGGAAGGATTGTCGATTATGTTGTACGTGCCACATTTTAGGAGAACAATCATCAACACGATCTGTATTCAACAATTTCTTACCCTAGTGCATGATGGGTGTCTCTGTTTGGGAGAACCCATCCCCATTACGGACATGCTGATCCACCACATTACGATGTTTCCATACCAAGGAGTGGATGCAATCAAGCCATTTGGAGGTAAGACCAAAGAAAAGAAACTCACAAACCAAATGAAGAGTGAGTTCGGCTTAGTGAAGAAGTCGTGTGGATATTCCATCCACTCTATTACAGACAAGGCAGTGCAATTTGACACACAGATCTTGGGCTGCAAGATCATGAGGAAGTGTTGCACGAATGAGGTTTTGGCAATAGTAATTTCACTTGCTACATAATGTGCTAAGGGTGTGTAGTACAATTGGCACAATACCTTTCTAAATATTTTTTGATAAGCTGTCATGAAGTACAGGATGAAGGTAAGGCATTCCATTATGCCTGGAAATTGTTGTTGATTGCCCTCATCAAGTGGAGGCTGCCAGAAGATAGTAAATTCCCTCCAAAGGATGTTGACTTACTAGAATCCATGAAGTTTGCTTCACTGTGGGTGACGAAGGACCCTGCAAGAGTCATGGAGACAAAGATGTTTTGGGTGCCAGTAGAGATGGATGTCCGCACTATAATCACCCAGAGGCCAAGGTTGTCTCCAACTCTATATGAGCAATTGGAGGCTTATGAAAAGTTCAAGAAATATTTTCATAATGTGTCTATCTGTGTCAGAAAGGATCCAAAGAAAACATGGTACAAGTTTTCGTACCTTGTGGGTGATGCTGATGTATAGGAAATTGTGGGGAAATGGCCAAGGGAGTGGCTACACCCCTCAAATCTTGACATGAGTACAAGTAAGGTTGGGGAGAGTTCATCTGCGCGGATCACAAAAGTAGAAGGAGACTGAGTAGGTTGCAGCCCGAGAGAAAGCTACACAACAGAAGAAGGAAGTTGTTTCTAAGGTGGATGCTGAGAAAGAGCGCGTCGTTGCTAAGGAGACTACTGTCCATGTTGAGGAGTCCGCTTATCAACACATTGAGGAAAAAGGGGAGTCTGATGTTGAAGGAGGCAGGGGTGAGGAGTAGAGCACTCCCTTTAGAGTAACAAAGCGCCCCAAGGACACAACTTCCAGACTTAGAAAGAAGCAGAAATCCAACAAGCACACACACATTGATCCAATGGTCCTCTGTGAGGGGAACTTGGATGAAATCAAATATAAGGTTCATGATGCCACGAAAAAACTATGGATGCAGTCCAAACAATAGTACCAGCAGGTGCTGGGGAATATGCAAAAGGATCTGTGTGACCTGTAAATTCATACAGGATGACTGCAAGCGACCCATGCCTAGGCGAGCAGGATTCAAGCGAGCATGACTATGTTGAATAGTCATCAAACTTTGGACCTCAAAGTCATTCCATTTCCAAAGGGGTCCCTTTGTGCTCAGTCAAAGGAAGGAAACACTCAGTTGGCACAACTCATGGACTTGGATGTCAATAACCCTCCATGAATTACATCAAGGAGTATCTGACAAGTTAAGGGTCAAGGAGCAGTGCGTGATGCTAGTATTCAACGAAGTCAAGACCAACAATGAGTAAATATTCATAGAAAAGGCATAGGTGTTGAAGGATAAGGAAGAAATGGCCACATGCAACCAGAACTTGGAAGAAGCAATCACATAGGCATGTAATACACTGCCAGAGCTCTACATTCTAGAAGACGCTGAGTCTATAGCAAATATTCGAAAGTTGGTTGCAGTAGTCAGGGAATCAAAGGATGAAATCGGTCGAGTTCGATTTGAACTTTAGCTGCAAATATTAGAGTTGTAATTGAAGTTGCAACTAACCACTCTGCCAAAAGTCTAGGAATAGCATGGAGCAACAATTAAAGAGGGAATGGCCACTTTGAACACAACAGTCAAGGACTGCACAGATCTCTTAGAGCACCCTATGGAACTTTATAAATCTCTGCAGGAGGACCCCACTCTGCAAAATATTGGTACAGATATAAGGGAGAAGTAGCAACAGTTTGATGAAATCAGGTCAATTGCATGCACTTTAGTGCCTGTCCAACACTTCGCTCAGCTAGAGGAAGGGAAACAGGTGCAGATAGAGATTAAAGAGTTGCAATGTAAAGAGGCCATCTTGAGGGCTCAAACATAGCCATGGATAGAGGAAGCTAGCCAACTCACTCTGTCAGTTCAAGAGAAGTTGAAGACCATCCAGCAGATACAACAGACGATGGGCCTCAAAGTAGAAGGCCCTACTACAGAGAAGCTAGTCAAAGAAGTGCAACAGGTCGCGATGCAGGGTACTACTAACTTACAAGTGTTGAAGATGGAGTTTCGTGAACTCCAAAACAAGATTGTTGCATCAGTCGAATGACTCGAGGGCGAGTCACCAAATTTGTGTTGGGAGCCTATTGGGATAGGGTCCCTGGGGTCAACTTGAGTCAAATTTTGTAATCTTCTTTTATAAGCATGTAAAGTCTCTGTGAAATGTGGAAGTGGAGCACGAGGGTAGCATGAGTCAAAGGGTATTGAGTCCCTTAGGTGGGTAAGTGATAAAGAGTTTTGAGACCCACCCATGGTTCATGGACCACGGTATTTTAAGCGAAATTCTATATATAGATGAGTCATAGCATGTCTAAGTATCGAACTTTTGGATAAGAATCATTGAATTGGGCAAGAAGCTCAGGCAGGAAAGGTCTATTTCCTTTACTTAGGGAAAGGGGAAGGCTCCTGCAGCTGAGTGCATGGAGACCTTGGTAAGTCTGCAGGCTGAGTGCGCGGGGCCCTGCAGCTGAGTGAGCAGGGAAAGGAAGTCTCTACTTGAATGATTATTCTTAATAAAGATAGTTTTGAGCCAATTATGTTGCATCTATGTCTTTTTTCTTACTTTTGCGAGTTTATGTATCTTCGCTCAGTGTTATGATTTACATGAATTAATTCTTATTTGTTGTGCTAAAATAATAGATCTATAATATATATGCATGTTCTGAATGAATATAATCCTTCGTGAAGATCTAGAAGTTGTTTAAGTGCATTTACATTACTTGTCTATTCAAAAGAGTTAAAGGTGCACGAAGGTAGATCTAAGCCACAAGGACTGCAAAAGCATATCACACAAGCCTCTAGTTGCAGAAATCTAGTTTTATCATCCCCCAATACTGCTTCGGGTGAGACTATAGCCTGCACTAGGTAGGTTGTTGCTGAAAGGGCCAGTAGTTAGGTTTTTGTTGATTGGCGCAAATAACGTTGAACCTAGGTTAGGCCCCATCAAGCCAAGAACTACAATTAATATTTTCCTTGATAAATGGTCCCATATTCAAGAAGTTTATTATGACCAACTTGCCTTGAAATGTAAAGTATTCCATGAGTATGGGCACTTTTCCAAAAAATCCCTAAAAATGTAAGAAGACCAAGACAAGGAAGGTGATTCAACTGAGCAATGGAAGCAAGCTAAGAAAATACACAACCCCATCAATCAACAACCCCCTCCCAAGCCCCAATAAGATAAAGAAAGTTACAAATGTAAAGGATCCTCTTACCTGAAGAAAAACCCACTAGGGAATGGTGAAGGGTTGAGCAGATTGGGAAAACCAAAAGGAAATGAGAACAAGTACGAAGTTCTAGCCATGGTTATGGAAGAAGGTGAAATTCCTCAAGAAACCTAGGTTCCAAACAATAAAATTGAACAAACCCCTCCCCCATCTGGGGCTTGAAGTAGAACCCACAAATGAACTAAGACCTAATGTAGATCTAGATAAAAACTTAGAGGAACATTCAGAAGAAGAAGAATATTTCCTTCACCTAAGAGAAATTACTATCACTTCAGCCTTTTTTTTCTTAGTGGATAAAAATTAGAAGCATAGAAAGCCAAAAAGACTAAAAATTGCTTACGTAGATTGGAAAAACCAACAGAATAGTCCATACTGAAAAATAAAAGGAGCTTGGCCACCATCATATCATTCCTCGTCAATTGGAAGAACATGGCAGAAAAGGTAGTGAGAAAGGAGTTGGAGAAGACCCTACTAAAGGGGAAGCCCAATATAAAAGTAAATGATGCTCATCATCTCCTGGAAATGTTGAGGCCTCAGTTAAGGAAAAAGACTGATTGAAGTAAAATCTTTAATAAAAAATGAAAAACCCTTAATGGCCCTTCTCAAGGAGTTGAAATTGGAAGAGCAAGAGCTCTTATCAAGACACAACAAAATTTGAAGCAATTATGAACATTTCCTCTATCAACTCCAAGGGAGCCTCAGGAGTATTATGCATTATGTAGGAACCTAACCAACTCCAACTTCTGAATTCCCACAAGACAATTCATTGGATCACAACCTTTTTCCAAATCCCCGCAACAAACTAGGTATGTGCTATTATCAACATTTATATTCCTATTCATTTCAAAGAAAAGAAGGATTGTTGGAACTTTCTCATGGGCCTTAAGGATTCTAAATATGGATCCAACTATATATTTGTTGGTGGGGGGGGGGGGGGGGGGGGTGGGGGACTTCAATACCACCATCAATCGCAGGGAGAAAAAAATGTGGCTCCATTATTCCTGACCCATTTCAAGAATACATGGAGGACTTCATAATTCACCTCCATCTACTTGATATCAAACCCCCTAGATTTCATTTTACTTGGAATAATAAAAGGTGTGACCCTAGTCACACAACTACCAGACTTGATCGTTCTCTTGCCTCTAAGGATTTCCTGACCCTCAACCTTGCTCTTCATTACTCCATACTCCCTTGAAATGGTTCAAATCACTACCCCATAAAGACCTCCCTATCCCCCCTAATTAATTATGGACCCATTCCCTTTCATTACTCATCACTCTGGTCCTTGTCCCCAAATTCACTAGCCTTTTTCCTCTTCATGGTCTCCTTGGGTTGAAGGTAGCCCGATCTATATCTGTGAATCCAAAATTAAAAGACGCAAGTTCAACATCAAACATTGGTTAGTGGACTCCAAGTCTAATAGGTAAGCATCCATCCTTGAAATGGAAAAAGAAATAGAGAAAATCCAATCTATTATAGAAAATGAACTAGTCACAGAGGAACTTTTGTCTCAGGAAAAGACCACCTTTTTCAAGTACCACTCTGTGCTGAAAGAGGAATAAGAATACTAGAGACTCAAATCTCGTGGATTATGGCTCCAAGAAAGAGATAGAAGCACCAATCTTTTTTCATAAACAAACCAAAAATTGAGAGTGGAAAAATAACATCAAATAAATATAGGATCATGGAGTCAAAGTTGATAATTTCCAGATCATCAAAGAAGAGGAAATTATTCACTTCAACGATCTGTATAGGCAACATGATCCACCCTCAAACGAAGATGAGTCCTATATGCTTGAATTTTTTTTACGCTAGTCACAGATGCCATGAATCTCCAATTAACTACTCATCCCACTGAGGAAGAAATAAACAAGGTGGTCTTCTCCTTTCATCCCGACGAAGCCCCTAGTCCAAGCAGATTTCTTGCGCATTTCTACAAGCACTTTTGGAATGTCATTAAGAGATATCTATGTAGAATGATCGGATTCTCCTTAAAGCATATTTGTATTAGAGTAGGTATAATTTATTCTTTTTTGGTTTTAATTCCCAAAGAATCCAATCCCTCCTATTTGGATAGATTTCACCCTATCTCCATCTACAATGTCTCTTATAAAATTCTTTCTAAGATTTAAGTGGGTCATTTAAAAAAAATTATTCCCCATATTATTTCTGAGAATCAATGTGGTTTTTTCCCTAGAAGACAAACCATAGACAAAATCATCCTATTTCGGGAAGCTTTTGACTCCCAACGACACATGTGGAGACCAAGGATTTCTCATTAAAATTGAATTCTCTAATGATTTTGATATAGTAAGGCACACATTTCTTCTTAATGCAATAAATAAGATGGGATTCCAAAACAAATTTATTCAATGGATCACTCATTGTATCAGTTCTCCTTGGATTAACCCCCTGGTGAATGGTCGAGTTGCAAATTTCTTCAAATCCTCATGGGGCATATGCCAAAGTTGTCATTCATCCCCCTTTTTATACATCATCATGGAAAATTCATTAAGTCGTCACATGTACCATGAATGCAGTAATGACCACCTTCTTGGTATTAGATGTGCTCCAAATGTCAAAAATGCCAATCACTCTCAATTTGATAACAACACCATAGTTTTGGGTGGAGTTTCTCTAGCCATTTCCAAGAGATTCAAATTGGTTCTGGACAAATTTATTTCAGCCTCTGGGAGCCTAGAAAATGTGTTTGAATTCCAAATATTTTCTTGGAACATATCAGGGTCAATAAAAGCAAATTGGAGATATCAAGGGTAGAAAATTCCTATGGAAAGGATGAAAATTGTCTACTAAGAAGTTCCACCTAGTTAAATGGGCTAATGTGTGAGCTCCAAAGCTTCATGGAGTGCTTGGTATCTGAGATCCCATCCTAATGAATTAAGAAAATGAAGCTAAGCTAGCTTGGAAGCTTAAAGAGCAACCAAAGTCGTAATGGCTAAAATTACTCTCAGCAAGGATCCCTAATCTAGAAACCCATAGTTGCCATTTCTCCTCTCATTAATGACCATCTCTGCTAGGTACCTAGGAATGGAATGAAAGCTTGCCTATTGACTAATTCAATGATGAACTAATTTCCCCTCCATAAATATGGAGCCCTTCTGTTAAAAATTGAAATTTCTATGCAAAAAATTAAAAATTCTGTGTAGAAACTTGAAAGTTCTATGCAGAAAACTAAATGTACTTTGTAGAAAGTTGAATGTACTTTGTAGAGAGTTGAATGTATTTTTCATAAAGTTGAACTTACTATGTAGAAAATTGATTGTACTTTTCAGAAAATTGAATGTTCTATGCTGGGACTTGAAAGTACATTAAAGAAAAGTAAATGTTCTATGTTGTAACAATTACTTAGAATGCAGATTTCTTCTTAAAAAAAATTAGATCAACAATTGTAGATAAAACATAAACTTAAGGATCATATGAAGACAACCAAAAAAAATATGAGACATTGAGATTTAGGTCCAATGATTTAGGTTCAGTAGAGTGCAAAGAGAGAGAGAGAGAATGAATAAAGTAGTCAATGTTTGATCAACTTGCAGTTGAAGTGATCTTTCTCTTTGCTTGAAGATCTCCTCCGTCTCTTAATGAGATCTTGGCCTTCGAACTTGCTCCAACTCTTCCCTTGCTATTTCTCTTCACTTTCTCTCACACTTCTCTTTCACAAACTCAACATTTGCTCTCTTTCTTCACAATGTACATGGTACACTCAAATCTCACTTTCTCTTGCTTAAATAGATGAGAAATGATAGGAGTTACAAAATGAATTCATGCCTTGGGCCAACAATAGGAGAATCAAATTCCATGAAGGAGGAGTTATTTGAGGAGAAGTGTATCTCATCCAAGAATAGAGAGAGAAGTACACTTGTCTTGAGGAATTACAATTCTAATTAGGGAGAGAGACAGTTACACTTCGAAATGAGAGAATATTTTGTGAGGGTTACAAATCGAATTGAGGGAGTTACAAGTGCAATTAATAAAGAGAAATTACACTTTTGTCATACATTGAATTAGTGTGGGAGAGTTACATTCTCTTAAGTGTGGAGTTACTATTTTATTCCAAGAGAGAGGTTCATTTTTCCAAGTAAGAGATTCTCAATTTAATTGACTTATTCCATGAGACTATTGAGAGTTCGTTTTTATTAATCCATTAAAGGTGAATGACTTTAGGCTATTTTATAAATAATAGTATCATAATAATAATAATACTAGTAAGAATAAATTATTTATTCTTGACTTGTATAATCATTATTGATTTAATTTTAAAGTGGATTCCATATGTCGAGATCATCCTTGATCATTTAGACATGAATTTCTGTTTTTGGAAAGTCACTTCCAAATTGAGATGTGACTTAGTATTTTTCGAAAGTCATATTAGAATTGTCAAAAATGAAATTTTATTATAGGTGGTTCAAACAGAACTGAAAGATGTAATGTCTTCTAGGAGAAATTCATCCCTGAGCTACCAAATTTTAACACTTCCTCTTACCTAGAGAGGAATTTCTTTATGCATCAAAGATCTCTGTTCCTATGATCTCTTTCATTTATTCCAGTTCAACTATGCTTTGTAACATCCATAACAATAAATCCGCAATCTAATTAACAATCGTCCACTTGACACAAATTTGGAAAGGAAAGGATCATCACATGTCACATAAAAAATGATTATACTTAACCAATTTTGATCTCAAAAATTAAGTGATAGAACACATGCATCGCATAGACAAGACTCAAACAAGTCATATATACAATAATCAAACACAACCAAGTTTCATTAAATGTCAAGTGGTGGAACAATTTCATCCTAGACAAGTCACATAGTCAAGTCTCACTACACCTATTGGCTAAATAGGTGGATCTTCCCACTTACCAGACTAGTTCAGATGCATACTGAGGCCTACTATTGTGGTACACACTACACAAGAGGCCCCTCATCCTTAGGATATTTCCAACATAATTCCCTAATCATGTGGTTGCTGACACGAGGGAAGGCAACTTAGTGTTCTCAATTGGCTATGACCACTTCTCGAAAGGGTTGTGTCCATAAGTCCAAGTTGCTCTCTTAAAAAAAGAGAACTTTCTTTTTGATAAATTCTTGGTAAGAATGTTAGCTATCTAATCATTAGTGGAGATATGATGGAGCCTCATTGCTCCTCTCTGCACCATATCTCAGATATATTGATACTTGATCTTAATATGTTGGACTTGTCATGAAACACAAGATTTTCTACAAGATGAATACCACTCTTATTGTCACAATATATAACTGTTGTGTCTAGAAGTTGCTCAGAGAGTTCCCCAAAAATATTTCTTAGCCAAACTAACTCACAACTAGCCATGCAACTGGCAGCAATACTCAACTTCAGTTGTACTCAGTGCAACAAACTTCTTCTTTCTACACATCCAAGAAATCATGGCAGATCCCAAGCGAAAGCAACACCCAAAAGTTCTCTTTCTATCAATAGAGTTACTATCCCAATCAACATCAATATATACATGAAGTCTTACATTTTTAGTAGTGTATTTCAATCCTAAATTGACAAGTCCATGCAAGTATCCAAGTATATGTTTGGCAACAATCAAATGGGCATGAAATGGATCAATCAGATGTTGACTTAAAGTGTTTACAACAAATCATATTTCATGCCTATTGTTTACCAAAAACATCAAGGAACCAATGAGCTTTCTTTACTTTCTGGAATTTGTAAGATTATGTCCTGCAACTTTTCCACATAATTTCTTAAAGTTCATTTCCATAGGAGTATGCATGGACTCGAATTATACCATAGAAAATCTTTCAAGAAGCTTAACAACATATTTTCCTTGAGAAAGATAAAGTTCACGATGTCTTTGCCATACCTCTAGACCCAAAAAGTAATGCACCAAACTAAGGTCTTTCATTTAAAACTCAAAAGCTAGCTCCCTCACTAGAGAATAAGAGGTTCTCCTCCTGTCAAGAATAAATCATCAAAATACAATACCAAAATCAAAGGTATACCTTAGACAGTATTCAAGTAGAGGTTTGGGTTTGTACTGCTTCTAGTGAAACCAAGCTTCATCGGGTAGTTATTAATGTGAGCATAACAAGCTGTTGGAGCTTGCTTTAGCCCATATAAGACTTTATTCAATCTGCATACGTGAGTTTTCCTATCATTCTCTTCAAAGCCTTGTGGTTGTTCCAAAAATACCTATTCCTTGAGGAAGCCATGCAAGAAAGTAGTTTTCATGTCCATTTGGTGAAGAGTCCATTCCTAGATAAAAACTAAGGAAACAATAGATTGAATAGTAGTATATCAAGCTACAGTTGAAAAAATAACATCATAATACATTCCCTCTTTCTAAGAGAAACCTCTATCTACAACTCTAGCCTTATATTTTTCAATATTACCATCCACGCCATGTTTAATATTAAACAACCATTTGGAAGTGAAAAAAAAAAAACCACCTTGAGGTCTAGGAACTACTTCCCAGACATTATTATGGATGATGGACTCGTATTTTTCAGTCATAGCATCTTTCCAAACTTTTTGTTTTGTATCTTCTTCAAAGGTACATGGGTCTACATGAATGATGTTTCTCATGGCAACAACATACCCTTGAAACTAACTTGGCTTCTTACTTTGTTTGAACGTTCCTCTTGGGGAAATATGTTGGTCAACATCTTACAAGGTATCTTGCAACCATAGTGGTCTCTTTCTAGTAGGAGGATAATGTGGTGGAGGATCTAGAGGATCCATGGAACCCATGGCATAATTAACAATCCCATTCTCAAGTTCCAGTTCAGACTCAAATGCATGCTCCTTTTCATTAACAACTTGTCTTTCAACAATGGTAGGAGGAGGAGAGTATCTTTATTTTCCAAGAGCTTCATCTTCATCAAATTTTACATATCTACTAAAGTCTATAGTTCTTTGACTAGGTACATAAATTCTATAATCTTTTGAATTATCACAATAACCAAGAAATGTACCTTCTTACTTGAAGCTTCCAGTTTGTTCCTTTTCTCTTTTGGCACATGGAAATACATAGGAAAACCAAAGATTCTCAAATGACTCACTTTAAGTCTTTCATCAGTAAAGAATTCTTCAGGATTCTTATATTTTAAGGCCTAATGAGGAGTTTCATTTTGCACATAAACAATAATATTTGCAGCTTCTCCCCACAAAAACTTTGTAGCTTTTGATTATGCAGCATGGCTCTGAATGCTTCCATAATGGTTATGCTATTCCTCTCAGTCACCCCATTTTGTTGTTGATTGTATGACACAATGATTTCTTTATTTATTTTGGCATCTTTGCAAAGATCACTATTGAAGGTGAACTCTCCCCAATTATCAAATCTGAAATCTTTGATCAACTTTCTAGTTTTATTTCAACCAAAGCCTTGAAATCTCTGAATATTTCAAATGATTCCATTTCTTTTTCAAAAATAATATCCATGACTTGCAAGAAAAATCACCAACAAAAATCATGAAATACAAGTAGATACGAAGAGAAGTAATAGGCGTAGGTCCACACAAATTAGAATGTATGAGTTGAAGTACTTGACTAGTTTTTGTTTTGCTTGAAGGGAATGATCCCTTTACATGCTTTCCACTTTCACATCCTCATAAAACCCCTTCATTGATCCGGATTTAAACAGGAACGCAACAAATTACAGAGATAACCATAAACACAAAGATGCAGCGGAAATAATACTTCATTTCATTAATGGAAAATACTGAAACATGCTTACAATCAGAATGGAAATAAACTAGCTAGGGCGATGGTAGCTTATCTCTGAAAAGAGATGTGATGGCTACATGCCTCTGAACTGTGTTACAATGAGGCTCGAAGGCCTATTTATTGTTGAGAAAACAATGAAAAACCCTTAACATTCCAAAACCTAACCCTAGGAGATGAAACGCCAAACTGTGGGCCCCGTTTGGGGGTAAGTTGGTACATCAACTTCCCGGGGTCGTAACTTTAGCATATGATCTCCGATTGACGCGTACAATAGCTCATTAGAAAGATCTATTCGAGCACTATCATTGTTGGAACGGGCAACATCGGTCCATTGCATGGACCCATGTTGCCCCTGGATTCCCCAAAAAACGTCGTTTAGGGCCTCAAAACGGCTCCGGAAGTTCAGGACCCGAAAAACTGCTAAAAATAGTAAGTTGTGCTACAATTAAGGAACTGAAAATGCTGAAAGACAATGGTGGGGGTCCAGGTGGACTTGGCAGGTGGCCACTAATATCCACCTGGATCATTCCTCCCCCCTTAGGAAGCAATGGTCCCATTGCGTTGAGCTCCTCCATGAGATGAGGAAACTTCTGCTGAACCTGTTCCCTGGTGAACCACTTGCCCTGCTGAAGGAGTTGGCCTGCTTTGACAACTCGATACAGTTGGATATTCTGTTGGCGAGTGTTCTTGATCTGTGTGTCAATGATCCGATCAGTTGCAGCTTGTTCCATGCAATCTGGATTTAATTCTGTGGGTTGGAGTTGTTCTGCAATGTCGGATGTGTCTAGTATGGTGGAAAGTATGGCCGAAGGCGGTCCACATTGAACACTGGTGTAGGCCAAGGAATGGGGGAAATGCTGAGCTCAAATGCATTGTCTCTAGCCTTAGCAAATGGTGTAAGGACCCATATCGGAGTGGTCTTAATTTCCGATAGGCTCCAGTAAGGCGTTCCTTTGGCAAATGCAACCAGACTTTGTCGCCCACCTGAAAATTGTGTGGCACCCGATGTTGATCATGTCGCTGCTTGTACTTGGCATTTGATTTCTCAAGAATGTCATGGACCTGCTGGCGAATATGTTGGATGCGCTCAATGAAGCTGGTGGCCTTATCTGTTTCGGACTGGACATGAGCTGAATTCATGTGAGTAGCTGCAAGTGGCATGGCCACATCAATGGGGCATAGTGGCTGGAATCCCAAACCCACCTGAAAAGGGCTATGGCCAGTGGAGCTGTGCAGAGCTCGGTTGTAGTTGTGGTGAACATAGGGGAGGCTATCGTCCCATGTGCGTGGATGCTTTGAGTTATACATGTGCAGAATGTGCACAATCATCATATTGACAACCTCTGTCTGGCCATCAGTTTGAGGATGGAAGGTTGTGGACTTCGTGAGTTTGGTGTCCAGCATTGACCAGAGACTGGACCAAAATGTGCTAAGAAACCGACTGTCCTGATCTGAGATGATAGACTGTGGAATCCCAAAGTGCACCCACACTCGTTCAAAGAAGAGTTTAGCAGTGGCTTCTACTGTGATATTCTTCTTGCAGGCCATCATAATGGCCATCTTTGAGAACCTGTCGACGATCACAAAAACACAGTCATTTCCATGCTTAGTGGAAGGAAGGCCTGACATGTAATCCATGGAGATGGATTCCCAAGGTTGACTAGGGGTAGGCAACGGGGTGTAGAGGCCTTGCTTCTTAATGGTCGGTTTGGCAATGGCACAGGCAGTACATGATCGGATGTACTTCCCAACATCCTGTCGAAGATTGGGCCAATAGAAATAATTTTGCAGTACTGCCACTGTTTTCTTGACCCCGAAATGCCCAGTAGCCCGACTGTAGTGTGCTTCCCAAATCATCTTGGCACGCTCGCTTGAAGGAACACA